>OU898282.1:85168675-85286175 GCA_918026665.1 Diabrotica balteata | reverse complement strand
AAAGCGAAACGCATTCGAATAAATCAATAAAGTAGTTGACGACTTTTATTGGTAATTATTGACCGATAAAACCTCTGCTATTCAACCATTGAATATATTTTAAATTTAATCAACGGTCGTATTTTTTGCTATATATATATATATATATATATATATATATATATATATATATATATATATATATATATATATATATATATCGACAATATCAACTGTTGATGAAGTTTTGGTTTAAAGTTTTTAATTATTAACATTTAAGAGCTTTTTCAAATTAAATGCTAGCTGCTGTAAATCTAGTTAGTGACGTTAATTGGACACGAAAACTTAGTAGGGACAGAATTGTCGGAAACTTTTAAATGGCTTTTGTAAGAATATTTATTAATGTGAAGATGAGGTACGATATTCTAAAGTTACATGTTCTCTCTCTCTAAATTAACATTTAGTCCTTTAATCAAGATATTCTTTTTAGTAAATACAGAAGTGCTTTACTGAGTATATAGTAGTGTAATTTTAAATAGGTACTTATTTTAAAATACTTGAAAATGCAGTTAAAAAAGAAATTAATATTTTATATATTTCTTAACAGAAATATATTTCCATCTAATATGTTTCGCTGAATTAAAAACTACATAATTTATTTTTTTCTTTTTTGTTTAATTACTTATTTAATAGAAATCTGTTTTCTTTTATAATAATGCCATAAATGCTATATTGCACTTATTGGTCATATTACTACAGCGTTTTGTATTAATAAAAAATATGTTGTTACATTTCTTGAAATACCATGTTACTGTAGAAGCAAACAATATTACCATACTTGATAACAACCTAATGATAGAGTATTGTTCTGAAGCTATTTTCTTGTGGCATTTTAAAGTAATTACTATTTAAATGGGAACAAGCCACAATTAAAGGTTAAAATACGTTTATTGACGTTTCAATTTTCACTTCGGAAATCGTTCTCAAAATACAAACATTAGTAAATTAAACAAATTTTGTTTTTTTTTTAAACAAAGTTTTTAAATTATTATACCTAATATTCGTATTCTAAATACATTTTTTCTTGTTTCAGGTGACGAACCCAATTCTGAGCTTGGTACTTGGATTGAAAAAAATATAAATGTGGAAAATGTTGTCTACCAGACTTTAAATCCAGTAATATACAGTAATGATGACATCGTTATATCTTCTAGACTAGGTTAGAGTATTTGTACTACAAAATCAAAAAAATACATGATTCCATCTACCTCATCGCATAATTTACATTTTTCGGCCAAAGAAAGTGAAATCTATGACTCCTTCAAACCGACCCGGGAAATGGTAGATAACTCAATCCAACGTAGTGTTTTTTCCGATTCTGGTGGATTCATACGTACCAAATTTTCAGAGCTGTCTAGTGATAAAAGTAGTAAGATAGGACAAGTTTTTTAAGAGAATTGCAGAACTATCTAACAATACAGTGGCACCTTATAAAAACTGTGGAAGTGTTTTGATTACAGACTCGAATATTGATGCAATTCCATCCAACTCATCTACCGACCTATAACATTCTCCAACTAAAAAATTAATCCAGATTCAGGTTTAACAATAAAACGAAAGAGGATTGCAAACCCCTCCACTTAGACCAGAAATGTGAGAAAAGAAAAACATGTGTCAGGTACGACGTATCTAAACCGCTTTGGAAAAATAATACGTGAAAAAATAATTAAAAAGTATTCAAAGTATTATTACTTAAGGGGCGAAAATAACGAAATTCAAAGAGTATGTCTTAAGTTTTTTTGTTAGACTTTGAGCATAAGTTTCAAGTTATAGATCTAGCACTGGTTGGACGTGGCGATTCAGGAGCGTGTGTCGGTATAGATAAACGAAAAGGCCGTAGAACTCATAATACTACAGATACAAGTATAATTGCTAAAGCTAAGGAACACATCGATTCTTTTCCTCGTATGGAAAGTCACTATTGTTGAAAAGACTCAAAGAAGCTTTACTTATCGTGCGATTTAAATGTGTCCATTTTGTACAGACCCTATAAACAATTTTGCCAGAAAAATAATACACCCAAGTGTACTATAAATGTATACAGATCTCTTTTCAACAGCTATGAACCTCCATTGAGTTTTTATAAACCAAAAAAAGATTAGTGCTCTCTGCAATAGTTATAAAAATGCTTTAGATAAGTTAACCTTGGAAAATGAATATCAAGCTCATAAAAAGAGAGAAACTGATTCTCTTAAGATTAAGGCTTAAGGTTAAAAACGGTCAATAAATGACAAAAGTGGAACATTTCGATCTATTTCATTTAACTTGCATGTTATGCTTTATCTGTGTCCTATGCTGGTGATGCTCAAATCTACTACAGACGCAAACTTTCTGTCTACAACTTTACAATATTTGACTATTGTATTAAAGACGGACATACTACATTTGAGATGAAACAAATTAAGAAAAAGGATCGTCTGAAATTACATCTTGTTTGTACATTTCAAAACTTTCTAGTACTGTCAAACATGAAAGCAAATTTTCCGATAGTTGCGGCGGCGAGAATTGCAACAAAAATATGGCAGCAGCCATGTAATATGCAGTAAATACAATATAACATCTAGATACAATTAATTTAAAATTCATGGAAAGTGACCACTCATATTTAGAAGCAGATTCAATTCATGCTACTATCAAGATAGCTAGATTACACAAATCAGTTTATTCTACATAAGAATGGGCTCTCCTTATTGAAATGACAAAAATCAAACCAGAATCATGCTAAACAAATATTCTAGGCTATAAGGACATGTTTGACTTCTAAGCTCCGATCACTCTCATGATTATGAACACAGAGTTGAACATGAATAACAAAACTGTTAAGTGGCTTAAACTTAAGTGGCTTCCTTTTTAAAAAAGTAAGCCTTTCACCATACAGTCTGAATATAACTTATATGATGAAGATTTATACTATTTGGACGTATCAGCCACACACAGGAGTATAAGAAAATCACCTACCTGGAAAGAAGTCTTATTGAAAAAAAAATACTACTTTAACTGCCAATATTCATTGCCAAGAAAAAAATCTATTATACTTGCGTAATATTGGAATCAATCAGCGGTATCCGAATAGATGAAGAATATACAGATCAGGTCAAAATCTTAAGGGGAGTAAGATAGGGGTGCATAATTTTACCACTGATATTTAATCTGTACTCGGAGCACATTTTTGAAGAGGCCCTAAGAGATATTGATGAAGGCATCTCAATAAATGGAGTCATGCTCAATAACCTGCGGTATGCAGATGATACAATAGTGTTTCTAAATACCATAGAAGGGCTGCAAAACTTAATGAACAGAATAACGGAAACAAGTAGAAAATACGGACTGGATATAAACACCAGCAAAACCAAGCTAATGATTATCAGCAAGGAAAACAACTTGAGCAAATCTGTATGTAAACCAAATAAGAAGTAAACGTGTCTTCCAATACAATTACTTGGGAACTATAATTAATGAGTCGTGGGACAATACCCAAGAGATTAAAAAATGTCTCCTGGGTATTGTCATGTATATGTATATGTATTTTTGTCAAAAAATAAGGCTCCTTAAGTGTTACGTGTACTCAGTGCTTCTGTATGGAGTAGAAACTTGAAAATTGAAGGCGGAAACTATCAAAACTTCATCTTTTGAGCTATGGTTATACAGAAAAATCCTAAAGATACCATGGATAGACAGAGTCACCAATAAAGAAGTATTGCGGAGGATAAGCACAACCGTGGATTTGGTCAACATCGTGAAGAGCCGTAAGCTGGAATACTTGGGACATATAAATGAGAAATCAAGGCAGATACGAGCTACTCCAATGCATTTTGCAGGGTAAAATTGAAGAAAAGAGGGCCCCAGGATGAAGAAGAATATCCTGGCTTGCTAACCTGAGAGCATGGTATAGGAAGACCTCAACACAGCTATTTCGTATAGCAAACAAAAAAAAAAATCATACACAGAATGATCACCAACGTTTGGAACGGACAGGCACCCTAAGAAGATGAATGTAGACTTATTGTATGTCCATACTTTTTTTGCCAGTTATTGTATGTCCATGCTCTTTTTAAGTACTTTTCTTTAATTTTTGTGTGAGGTAAGGTATTTATTTTTATTACTCATTTCAATGTGCATTTAATGACGTATTCAAAAAATAATTATACAAAATTTAATGTTGAATATACCACAGTGCTATAAGAGCCTAATCATTAAAAATTTTATTTATTTTATTTACTTAAAAGGTACACTCATGGACATACAATAAGTGTGCTTTAAGCCATCGATATGTTCTGATACATATCAGATGATTCTATACCTCCAAGACATTTCTTGATTTTTTTATGACATCTCGAACATTCTAGTTGTCTTTATTTGTTGTAAAAGGATGTTTCTGTACGAAATACATCATCTTACGGAACTTATAACAATATTTTTTCAACTTTTATGAAATATTGTAAAGAAAAGTTCTGAAACTGATGTTTTCTTGAGGCTTCTCTAAGATAAACATTTTGTTTATAGGGAGTTTCAAACAGGTAATTTTAATGAAAAATTACATTTAGAAGTAACGTTTGACGTTTTGTTTTTTACCGCCGAAATCGTTTTCTAAAAAGGTTATTTTCTTCATCTTTGTCTGATTTTAAACCTTTGTCTGATTGTTCATTATAAATGCAATTTATTATTTCAAAAAGATTTGGGCTGAAGAAGTTTACTCGATATTCGAATGAAAAAGTTGACAATTTTATGAACTAAAATGATTTTGAGAAAATTATGAAAACCTTTCATAATTTACCTAAAATAGATAATCTCTTACCTAAGACAGTTTGTGGATAAATCGACTAGTCAAACTTGAAATAAAAAAAGTATTTTTAAATACTTAACGACTACAGAAACTTCAGAATAACTTACTTATAAACAGTAATTGAATCATTTCTAATATATTATATATTCAATTTGAATGACTATTTAGACCTAAGTAGAGCCTGTCGTATGAGTACCAGTAAATAAATTATTTTAATGGTGAAAATACAATAGCTTAATGGAAAAGCAACACACTCTGGATATAGCAACTACCAAAGCTATATGTATAGCAACAACAGCTATGGCAAGTTGACTTCTTTCGTTGCATAAAATAGTAGAATGGTGTAGAAATAAATACAAAAAATTATAACAGTAGACAACAAAAGTGTTATTAATCTAACGAAAAGTGTTTACAGTAGAAAACGAAGCAAACCACGCACCAATGAATATTCGCACCACTTCATTAAAAATATATCATTGCCAAAAAATATTTCGGGTGGGGTATATCCGAACTGAAGAAAATGGGTATCTGAATTGCTTACTGTATCGTTTTGTTACGATCGTTAGACGATTAATCTTTAAACAAGAATATTTTAAAAAGAAAATCTGTAGTTTGAAGAAGTTTGTAAATGATTCGGTATTTTATAATTTTCACATTATTCAAATTTGAAAATTGATGGAAGACTGATACACCTGAACAAACTATTACATTGGACTTGCTATATTTTAGCATATCATCATCATCATCACCCAGTCCTTTGCGTCCACTGCTGGACATAGGCCTCCCTCATTTTTGTCCATTGTGCTCTGTCTTGAGCACTTTTCATCCAATTTCTTGACATATTCTTGAGATCGTCAGTCCATCGTGTAGGGGGTCTTCCTCTACTTTTTTTGTCTAACTTCGGCCTCCACTCAAGCAATCTCTTCGTCCACCTTTCATCACTAATTCGGGCGACGTGCCCGGCCCAGTTCCATTTCAGTGTGGCAATTCGGGAACTTACATCGGTAACTCGTATTCTTCGTCTAAAGTCTTCATTTCCAACTCGGTCACGAAGCGATATACTCAGCATTGATCTTTTCATTTTTTTTTTCATTTTTCCATTCTTTTCCAAAATTGTCATCGTATCTCGAACTATATAACTTCTTTTCCTTGTAGTGCCAATCCGTTTCGGATGTTAAGGATCATCACGGCAATCTGTAGTTTGCAAACTGCGACTCTAAAAAGATTTGTGGTTGTTGTTTTGAACCACGGACCTATATTTTTTAGCCAGGAAATTCTTTCCCTTTCAGGTTTTCCTTTCACTTTCCCTTAAAGAATTAACTGCAGCAACGTATATCTCTCGCTGTTCCTCATGATGTGATCCAGGTATTTAATTTTGGCTGTTTTTATTATGGTTAACAACTCTTTTCCTTTTCGTATTCTTAATAAAAGGTTCTGGTCAGTAACGTTGTAGGTATAGGATACCTTTAGAATTCTACGACAAAGCCATATTTCGAAAGTCTTAATTTTGTTACAGGTAGCGTCTAAATTCCGTACAACAGTATAGGAAAGATAAAACAAATTAGAAACCTGATTTTTATGGGTACTGATAAATCGTGGTATTTGAATAGCTTAGCTATTTTTTGAAATGCAGATCTTTTTTTCTCTATCCCTAGATTTTATTTTCAGTTTTTATTGGCGTTCGTAGCAAGGTAGGTGCATGTTGATTGTTTGATTTACTGATCTTCTTAATTTGCTGTTCCTTACTAAAACTAGTTTTATAAAAAATTTTCTATAAAAAAATGAGACATTTCTTTGCAATAATCATCTTAGTTTAGAACTAATACAAATAACGGTTAAGTGTTATATTTGGTCTGTACTTAGGTATGAACAAGAACTTTGGACACTAAAAGCACCAAGTATGAACAGAACTGCACTGGCAAGGTGGATTTATACTTTAGACAGTCAGAAAAAACTAATGAGAAAGTACTAAGAAAAGAAAGATAATTGCTAAAGACTGTTAAACATCGAAAAATGTGATGAAATTATCTGGGACATGTACTGAGGAAAAATCTATATAGAATATTACAACTGATCTTTAGGGGCAAAATAAGAGGCTGTAAAAGTGTAGGAAGAAAAAAGGTTTCTTCGTTAAGGCCATTCCTCGCGATTCTGGGCATAACTAAATTCCAATGTAAAAGTTTATATCAAATAACGCAAAAACTATGGCAGATATTGAGATGATTCTTTTTTTATATGAAAGGTCTTAAAAAGTTCTAGTGCACTATTTGGTTGTAAATTAATAAATTGTTTAAACAATATTTTTTTTTAAATATTTTTGGTTAAAATAAACGTAAATTTTTTTTTTTGAAATAGGGCACTACAGAATTTTACCCACTTTCCGAATCTGTTTTTATTTTTAACATAAAGTGTAACACAAAGCAGCTATTTCATATACTAATTATATACTACTATACAAAGCGACTATTTAAAAAATGTTAAATTGTGCTAAATGTACTCTCTCTCTCTCTCGGTCAGGACAAGCTGTCCTTGTTGATAGTTTCTGGACTCTCGCCGACGAGTAGGTAAGAAAGAAGGAGGGTCATAAATAATGTTGAATAACATTATTAGGGCTTATTTCGACTTTTGACTAGTTTTGACAAACCAGTGTGTTTTGTTGTTTTTAAAATGGGTAGTTCGCGAAGACGTTTATGTCCCGGACGAAAAAGTCGACGACGATTGAGGAAATTTTATATAAATAAGCAGTAAGTACCTATAATTTGATTAAATTTTTATATGAATAGAAATATTTTCTGTTGTTTGTGACATTTTCCTTCTAAATGTTTATACTGTTTTTATAATAATACTATTGTTTCAGTATTTATTTATATAATTATAATTTATTATGTAGAAACAGAGTAGAATTTTGGTCAATCGGTCAGTACATTTTTTTGTATTTCAATCAGAATTATTATTTTCTTTTCTTCTTTACATGAACTCAGAGTAATACCCAAATATTTTGCAGTATTTGAATATGGAATTTGATTAATTATATTTATTGGACTATTTATTTTGAACGTTTTTGTTAGTAAAATTTACATAATATATGAAGTTTGTTTCGTCACTTGCTTTTCCAGTCATATTAGTCCAGAGTAATAAGGATTTTCTCGTGACAATCAATAATCCAGGTAGCTGACAACTATTTTAGTTATTGTAGACATACATAAGAACAAAACCTACCTGTTTCCTGCCTAAAGTTCGGAGCCGTTTTTTAATGATTTAATGTAATGCAAGAAACGCGATTTTTTCCACTCCATTAGAAAGCTAAATACTTGACATAAAATTACAAAATTTTATTTTTTAGAATATTGACAAAGCTTGAAATGCTGATTTTTGTAAGTTGAAAAGTCAATTTGTTGCTTTGCAAACTTTAAAATAAGTGACAATTGATATTTGTTAAAAACTTTAAATACAACAACTTTACTTTAGAGTTCCAGCTAAGGTTGGGTATTGGGATACTTAACAAACCCTCAAAATTTGGAACCGATATATTAATTAGTTTAAAAGTTATTGTATTTGTCTATCCCAGAGGTATTTTTTTACAATAAAATAAGACAGAAAATAATAAAGATAGGGTAATGCTGTGGGCGACAAATGAAAGCAAAATATACTATCAATATGTATTAAAAAATGATAAAAAAATGATTTATCATAATCAAAAATCCTGATGCCAAAGTTTTGAAATTATCTAGTTTATAACCATTTAGAACTTTAAAAACATTGTCCTTAGAAGAAATCTTTTTTTACATTCGAAAAGCTAGTATTTTCCCCGAATTTTCAAATAAAAAAATTTGACCTAGGTTAATTTGGGCCAAAGTTAGCCATGTTTTTTTGTTAATTCACAGCTAATTTGATTATAATAATTAAGGAACCTCTTTGACGCCATGATAAAGAATGGGATTTGTATTTTTTGATAAAAAATTTGCACAAATGTTGTACCTTTACAGGACCTTCAACGAATTTTAAAAATGTAGTTCAAATGGTGATTAGGAAGAACCTACATTATTAGAATTAGTATTAATAGAATTATTTGACTTTTCATTGCAGTCGAAGCTTTTGTCCAATTGTTATAACATAGGTGTTCTTTATATTCTCCGTATAATTTACAGTAGCACCAGTATTTGTTCTAGTTTAGAAGTACTAAGATACAGAATCTTTTGGGTTCTGTATCTTGGTGTTTTAGATCAAAAGATTTTTCCAATCTCCCACAATGTTTAAGTTTGCAGAAACAAAAGTTTTGAACAGAAAATATTTTGAACTAATATTTCAAACTAATCTTCAAACTAGTTTGCTTTTTGGAAGAAAAAAGCTTACTTATTTTTTGTTGTCATAGATTCTCTCAACTTTTATACACACCAAGGTATATACGTTATAATCATAATAATATATTAGTCTGTATCAGCCATGTATTTATGATTTAAAAAATTTTAATAATCAAAGTGTTTTCATGTAGATCATTACTTCAAAATTAACTAATCTTTTAAATTTTTGTTAAATGTTGTTTTGTGAAGAACTGTTATTGTTGTTTTATGTTATTCAAGATGTACAACAGCCTTTTACTATTTTTAATTTTATGTAAATTAACCAACATTTTTTTATAATTTAAATGTTGGTAAGCCTTTCATTATTTTTTGTTATACCTACTCATTTAAATTTTTTTCTACTTTTAATATTTTCTTTTCTGCATTCAATCTTCTTTTGCATTGTAGAATTTCTTGAAAGAGGAAATAAACTTTTCAATATATAAAGTTGATTTTCAATATATCGAGTGTTAAATACCGAAATGTCAAAAGTCAAAATCTACAACTTTTCAGGAGAGCGAAAAAACTTCGCTGCTTGGTACATATTTTTTTTTCTCAATACTTACTTAATTATTACAATAGAAATACATTTATTGAACTATTACATCAGAAAAGAAAGTAGAAAAAGAAAACACGTGTACTAAGCAGTGACGTTTTTTCGCTCTACTGAAAAGTTGTAGATTTTGACTTACGAGGTTTCGGTATTTAACCATGTATATATCATCATCAACCATCATCATAAATGCCTCGACAATCCGTCTTGGCCTGCTCGCACAGAAATCGCCACTTCTGTTGATTCCTGGCAACTTCCCTTCATCTTCTGACCCTTAGAATCCGCTTCTGACACATTATCAATCCATCTTCTTCGTGGTTATTTTTAACTTCTTCTGCCCTCTGGTTTTAAAAATGTTAATCTCTTCATGTATTCGTGATCTGACATCCTAGTAATGTGTCCAGCCCATCTAAGTCTCTGAGACGCCATACTCCATTTTCATTTACGACCTCAAAAATCTTTCGAAGAATTTTTCTCTCAAAAATACCAAGAAGTATTTCATCATTTTGAGATAAGATCCGCGTTTTAGCCCTATATATCGGTCTTATTAAATTCTTGTATATATCGAGCTTTACTGCACGTTTTATATTTTTATTTTTTAAATGTTTCTGGAGACCGTGAACAGTTCTGTTTGCTATTGCTATGCGTCGTTTTATTTCGTTGCTTGACATGTTTGTTGCGTTTACTAGCGATCCAAGATAAGTGAATTCTTTGACTTGCTCAAAGGTATGATTGTTAATTTGAATTATCTGTTGGAAAACCAACCTATATTTGGTTTTTCCTCATTTACCATTTCTAATTAGGACCACAAGTCCTAATTCACTTGCCGCGTCCGCAAGCCTTGTAAAACACTGCACCATGTCTCTTATGGTTCCATTAAAAATAGTTACATTCATCATAATATTTCATTTTCTGGTTGCCTTTTCCAAGGCAACATTAAAGAAGAGACAAGCCAGCGCCTCCCCCTGTCTTATACCATCATTAACGTCAAAGCACATGGAGTTTTCTCCTTCAATTCTAACGCACGAACTCACGTTTTATATTGTTAGTTGGGTCAACTTAACTGAGTTCGGTGGGATCCCAACCAAAGTCTATCATTGCTTAACACTGTCATAGGTTGTCATAACGTGTATCTATGTTATATTCTAGTGACTTTTCTAGAATCTGTCCATGTGCTTGAATTTGATGTATAGTTGATTATGCAGCAGTAAATCAACAATATCCTTTGTAAAATGTTTGTCTTTCAAACAATACATTGCCGAAGATTTTATACGCAGATGCTAACAGAGTAATGCCTCTATAGTTCTTACAATCCAGCTGATAGTCCTTTATGCAACGCATATTATTTCATTTAGCCACTCTTCTGGTACCAATTGATTCTGCCATATAAGTACTATTAGTTTATGGATTACTGCAAAAAGTTAATCACCACCTTTTCATACATTTCCCAACAGATTTAATCGATTCCTGTGGCTTTATTGGCTTTTTGTTTTAAGACGGCATTTGACACTTCTATTATTGTTGGGTCTTCACTATGTAGTTGACAATGTAGATTTTGTTGATTGTCCATGTTGTTACCTCCTTCAATATCGTGTATATAATATATTATATAAATAAATATAATATGATATAATAACAATGTACCTATACTCGTAATATGATATTATCCGTATAAAACGTCTTCCGACGTCCATTTTTCATTGAATTCGGTTATTCCATTGTTCTTTAAGTACTTTCGAGCTCATTGAGTTTTTTATTCCTTCCATCCGTGTTTTCTACGGTAGTCCTCTCTTCTGGATTCCTGTAGTTGTTCATAGAGGTACTTGTTTCGGGAGTCTACTGTCTTTCATTCATTGGACATGTCCGTACCATTTGAGATGCCTTCATTGTATGCCATCCATGACTGTACCTTCTATTCTCATACTTTATTGCATCCATTTTAGCGACATATTTTTCTTCGATTTCTTTGTTAATCGTCTCGTTTCACAACCGTGTAAATAAAAGCATGCTTTTTACCATAGTTTCATGGGTTCTAGTGCTAGAGAGAGCATGTCAGCTGAGCCAAAACGAAAAATAATTCTCCTGATTGCTTCCACTGGAATAAACTTGATTGTTTAACTGGGCCCGGACTACCTTCTTCTAATTCTTTAAACTCCTGTTTTGAAATTAATAATAATCATTATTTTGTCTAATTACCTATTTAGTTGTCAAGACAGATACATTGTTACCTAAAGAAGTGAAAGTGGTTCAATTTAGAAATTATATCGTAAATAATAAATATTTGAAAACTAATGCATATATTCCTCCCGCGATTGAAGCTACTAATTTTATAAATCGCACCCCTAATAGACGTAAATCCCTTCATTTTAATTTCATGAATGTTTTTATTCGCCACATCTCAACATTTAACATTTCAGAATATTTATCATCAAACTGTAATATACGTTAAAAGCCAATTTGTCAGCAAAAAAACAATAACAAAAGAAAATATAAGACATAAAAAAACCAATACACTTATATCTTGTTTATACATTATTTTGTTATAAAATTTTATAAAAGTTTGTCTTCGATTTAATTGGTATGAATTATTTACAGGACGATTATTTGTTACCTGTATGTACCCTTGCTAAGTTGTGAATTAATTATTTAATAAATAATATTACTCTGGTATACTCGTATTATTCTAATTACCCCATAATCGCAATGAATAGAAGACCTCCCGCTCGCTTTATTGTATACAACCAAGACTTCACAATAGGGGGTTGTAAGTAGGTAAAAATATAAAATTTAGTACCTACCAGATGACGTTTAGAATATTCTTCGTGAATGGATGGTAAAGAAAGATATTTTTGAAATAGATAGCTCACTGAATTTTACCGTTAGGATTATCAAGGATAGGCCCTGAGATATCAAATGCAGGACAATTGTGGACAATGTGGCAATGTGGCAGAAGATCAAGAAGGCTTCACAATGGCGATCGCCAATGTCGGATAACTCTGATATGGCATGTGAAGAAGAAGCATGTGAACCAATTTAGTTTTTCCTTATATAGTGTTTAGGTTGAAGGTTTATATTATTATTTTTTGTTTATATTATAATGTAGCGAATAAAAAATTGAAAATAAATGAAATAGTAAATTCTCGTTACAATAATTTTTCTTTACTAATTTTTGAAAAAAATACGGACTATCCCAAGAAGTTTTTATTTTAGAGCTTTGATGGAAAATAGCCAAATCACTTTTGCAGTTTTGCTATATTTCATTTGATTTTTCTTTATTAACATCTATCAAAAATAAGAAAGTTATTGATATATGTCTAAAATAGCAATACTCGTATGCTGCACATCATGTATATTTGAAAGATTTTATTTTACTCAGTATGCTCCTAGAAACAAGAAAGAGTAGTTCTTTAACAAAAAGTCAATTTAAAAAAATTACTTTTACTAGTTACCATTTTGAACGGCGCGAGAAAATGCCTTAAAAAGTTAGGAAAATGAAATATTATTACATTTGGTTTATTAATTTCAGATTATATATTTGCAATAGGTATATGCTTATATAATTATTTAACAAAATGGCAGCCGTTGGCCATAATGATTATTTCACTTAAACATAAAAACTGCAATAAGGAGTCATTTAATTTGCCCAAAAATGTATTAATTATTTTAGTTAATGATTTACAAAATAGTTTAAATGCGCTGGAGGGACATTTGGCGTACCCTATAATAAGCGTAATTTCATTTTCATATAAACGTAGTTTTCATTAAAACTTAATTTTATATTAAACAAAACTCATTTTGCCACGAAGATGACTGATAAAATTAAACCAACACTTTTATTACATTTTGAAACTTACCCAGCATTCCAACGGGAAATTGATAAGGGGTCTGCTGTGGATTTTCAACTACACTTTGAGTCACCACCCAGACGTAGTTTTCTCCGGTTAGGTGCAGGTCCCTGGCAGCCGTGAGGATGTCAATGGCCTCTTCCCGAGTACAATACAGTAGCATAACCCGAGCTTCTGAATCGACGAGTGCAGCCAAGTCGCCTCTGTTTGCTACCAAAACGGCATTGAGAATTGTGAATTTAAAGCGATCCTGAAATAAATATTTTATTTTGGATTAAATAAATACAGGAAAAGATATATTGGTACTTGCATATTATACTGTTAAGTAAAATATATCTGTAGAAGCTTTAATAGACGTGAGCTGATATTATTCAAACTTAATGGCTTTTCAATTGTCTCATATTATTTCAACATTCTTAACTACATTTTTATTGTTTCGCGAGTGGTTTATATTTTATTGGCCAAAACAAACTTCTGCATCGGCCAGCATTGCGTCGATCTTTAATAACTAAATAATAATTAAAAGTTATAGTCTGAGTTATAGTCTAGCAGGCTGCTTGTATATTGATATTTATAATTTACCACAATTGCGAATCTTTTAAAAAATGGATACCAGGGTAGCAATAGTTTCAGACAACATGTCAAGAAATCGTTTTTTTGCCATTGGAACACGACTCAAAATTGTTGACGATGATTCTGTAACCAAGTAGACCAAAGAAAATGATAGATTCTGAAAAGTAAGACGATTATTGGATCATTTATTCTACAAAGTAAGGGATTATTTATTCTACAAAATAAAAATATTTTGAGGAAACAAAATTGTATGACTTTAGTACACACTCCCACTATTTCCAATAATTCTTCTTTTTTTAATGAAAGAGTAAGTTTATTTGTTTATTTGAGCTGTAAATAGTGTGACGTAGGAATTTTTGTGTTGTATGTTTCCTACTCTGAATCTGTCAAAACGCGTCTCGGTTGAGCGAATTTAGTATACCTACTAACTAACAACCAAAGATCAAAACCTGAAGGTGTTTCGTTATTGTTTTATGAATTATCAATGGTACTTCAAATATTGCCGAATGCTGTCAGACAGTTAGGCGTGAAGAATCAGGAAATGTTGAAAATGAACAAAAATTTGAAACTGATAGTGAACCTGAACAATTTAGAGATTTTAGTGATGATGATCCCGAATATATTCCGTCCAATGATGAAAATGGTAGTACTGATGAGGAAGCAGACAAAAGTGTAGAAAGTAGGTTACTTACTGAGGGGACAAATGAAGAAGGTAAAGAAAACGCCATAGAAAATAAGCAAGAAAATAGTACACTAAGGCCTAGAAAGCGTGAAAGAAATGAACAAAATTGGAAGGTAACAAAAATGGTTAAAGCAACATTGGCTGGAAAAGAACATGTTTCAAAATCTGGAAAAATAATTAGCGCTAAGGAAATTAAACCCGGTTGTAGATCTTGTAGAAGAAAATGTTCTGATAAAATGAACGAATGGGAGCGAGTACAGATATTTAATAATTATTGGACTGAAACTAAAACGTGGGATCTTAAACGAAAATTTGTACTATCCAGGGTGAATAGTGTACCAACAAAACGTAAAAGACCAGTAGACGGAAGAAGAGATAACCAGAGAAAACAAACGATCCATTATAATTTTGAGATTAATGGTAAAATTGTAGAGGTTTGTAAATTATTTTTTCTTTATACATTTCGTATATCTGAGACCGTTGTAAGAAATGCTTAAAAAATATTTTAAAAAATCAGAAATATTTTAAAAATCAGAAGTAGGCGGTTTCGCATCAGCCGATATGCGAGGAAAGCATATTCCGAAGAATAAGGTTCCAGATGATGTTAAAGAACGAATTCGTAGCCATATTCGGTTATTCCCAATATACGAAAGTCATTACAGCCGCAACAAAACAAAAAGACAGTATCTTGGAAGCGAACTCAATATCGACAAAATGTATAATCTTTATAAAATTAAATGTGAAGAAGACGGCTTGCAAAAAAGTGAGATAGTCCAATCGTGGCTATATCGCCATATTTTTAAAACAGAGTTTAATCTTGGTTTTAAAATGCCATCCAATGACACTTGTAATGTGTGTGATAGTCTCACTATGACATTACAAGAAATTCAATCAGCAGATAAGCGAGAAGCAATTCAAGAGACAATTGATTGCCATTTAAAAGATGCTGATATCCGATACACCGATAAAAAAAAATGACAAAATAAACTTTTCTGAAAAAACAAAAGTTATTATGCTAGATTTGCAAAAATGTCTACCCACTCCCCATCTATCTAACTCAAAAAGCTTTTATTATTTAAAGCTTTGGACTTTAAATCTCACCATTTATGATGCTACAGAAAAGAAGTCCTATTGTATGATGTGGGATGAATCTGTTGCTGGCAAAGGTGGTAACAAAATATCGTCAGCCTTACTGAAGTGGGCAGAAGAAGTTGTAAAAAACTCTAATACAGATACCTTGATAATTTGGTCAGACAACTGTCCAAGTCAAAACAGAAATATTATGATGGCAGTCAATTACTTTTTTCTTATGAATGTTTGCCCTTCTTTAAAAACAATCATTTATAAGTTTTTACTTAAAGGTCATACCCACATGGAAGCAGACCATGTTCACGGTCTTATTGAACGTACACTAAAGAAGCAACCGGCATTGAGTATTGTTACACCGTGGAATTGGCAACAGCTAATAAGATCGGTACAGTATGGCATATGGAACTAAATGAGTTTAAAAACTTTAATATATTGTATAAATCCTCACAGGCTTCATTCGTTAGCCGAAAACTAAATACTGAAAAGCAAAGTTTTCTTATGTCATCATCAGTTTGGCTAGAAGTACATCGTGATAGCCCAGGTCTACTTTATTACAAAACAGAATTTACCGATACACAATTAAAAACGGTGAATTTACGTAGAAATTTTAGACAAAACGTAGCACCATTTCCACACACGTTGCCTACTCTCCGCAATGAACCTAAAGGTATAACTCTAAAGAAACATTAACATCTTTTAAAGTTATGTGAGTGAATGCCGTTTCAATTTCAAAGCTTGTATAAAGAAATGGTAACTACACAGCAAGAGGAAGAAAACATTGACTCAGATTGAATTTTTTAATTATATTATATTTTTTGTTTAACTTTTTTCGGGTAGATTTGGAGTTACAACTTTCATTTTATGTTCTTTACCTGATTTTTTGTTTAGTGGTAAACAGTCTCAAGTGCCTTAATTTAGGTCAGGTATAATAAATTTTTGATGTTTGTGGAGCTTAGTAGTTCAATTATTTACTTAATTAAACTGTAAAAAAGCCAAATATGCATTTTTATTTCATTTTTATAATTTTTTTTTTTCATTTTCATATTATAAAACTTTAAACCTTGTTTTCTCGAATACTTCTAAACTGGAGATACAATCCTTTACCTCTAAGGTACAGATATATATATATATATATATATATTATATTATATATATATATATATATATATATATATATATATATATATATATATATATATCTATAATCTATATATATATATATTATATATATATATATATATATATATATATATATATATAAAGTTACACTGAAGAATGGTGATATTATTTTTAAATACTTACATAATTGTCTTTTACAGTGTCTTAAAAAAGGAGCCATTTTTCAAGACACTTTGTCAAAAATATTGCCATTTTTAAAAAAGAAGTTGAAAACATCTGCTTATTGGGTTCTGTATGATTTAATAATTTTTGGTTTATTAAAAAATTTTGTCATAAATTTGTCATCATCAATTTGTCATCATTAAATAATGTCATTAGTTTTCATTATTTGTACGATAGGTACTGTCATTCAGCTGTAGTTGTTACGATGGTTTACAGTATACCTGAACGCGATTTTCATATTTGCCCCTCAGAATCAGTATTATTTGCGAATAGCTAAAATATTTCATGAAAAGCATCCAAGCAAAAATTTAAGTCACGTGGACGTCATTGACTTAGTTAAAAAGTTTAGAGAAACGGGACCAGTCCAAAATAAAAAAAAAGATGCCCCAAGATTACTGAATGAAGCCTCCCAAATTAAGGTCCTTAAAAATTTTGCAACAGAGCCTTTTGCATCAACATGTCAAGTAGCTGCCATGACAGGACTTTTATATGAGCCCATTAGCGAGGTGTTGAAATTTCATGTTTCATCCGTACAAAACACAAATTCTTCAAGAACGATGATGAGAATGTTATAAAATATGTGTTTCACTAACGAATGTACTTTTATGCTGAAAAATAATGTAAATAAACAAAACTGTTGGTATTAGAGTAATGCGAACCCCCATCGATTCAGAGAAGGTCACACTTAATACCCTGAAAAACTGAATGTTTTTGGCAGGAATATTAGGCGATGTTATAATTTTCCACTTAGTTATACCAGGAAATTTAAGTGGAGACATTTATCTCTATACGCTGGAAAACACCATAGAACCTTTAATTACGCATAAATTAGATAACCAAAAGAACGATCAAGGCAGCCTAGGCTCCAGAAGATTTCCGAAGATTTGCTGCTCTTCAAACAAGATAGAACACCTCCTCACTATGCAGCTCCAGTAAGGCACTAGTTAAATACTAATTATCCGAACAAATGGATTGTAAGAAGAGATTCGATTGATTGACCACCGGGATCACCAGACCTACCGTGCAACTGACTTTTTTTATGAGGTTACCTCAAATTGCCAATATTTGGCAAAGTTTGTACATAATTTGAAAATAGGGTGTATTATTATTCACAAAACAACGGAACATACTTTAAACATTAACTTTGATGGCTCTATCGCTCATTATGTGTCGTACATTTTCTTCCCATGCAACTGAAGGCCCTTCATTTCTCATTCTTTGTTGTGGTATGTAATTTAAAGTTTTCTTAGGCCATCTATCTTCATCCATTCGCTTTACGTGACCATACCACACTAGTTGTCTCGTTTCAATTCTGTCTGCACTGGAATATACAGTATTTGTCCTCCTTCTAATATATTAATTCCTGATATGATCTTTTTTGAATACACCACACGCTCTCCTCAGAAAATCCATTTCTACTTCTTCTATTCTTTTTCTATCTGTTTTCGTTTTCTGCCAAACTTCTGCCCCATAAGTCATAATACGCTCTACCAAGGTTCGATAGATTGTCAATTTCGTTTCCTGTTTAATATCTTTAGACCATAGTAGAGAGTTTAGAATGTTAACCTTTTTTTTTTCCCTGCTGCGTTCTGTTTTCGATGTCTCTTTTGGTAGTGCCTTCTTTAGATATTATAGATCCAAGATATTTATATTCCTTGCATGTTTTTGTGTTTCTAATTTCTATCTGTGGATCTCCTTTATCATCTCCTATTTTAAGATACTCTGTCTTTAACATATTCATATTGAGGCCCCATTTTTCATATTCTTTCTTTAGTTTTCTAAACATGTGGTCCATGTCTTCCTCATCATTCGCTACGACTAGGGGTCGCTAAGGAACAAATATATGAGAGTAGATAGCAAAATACGTATACGTCGCATATAATAGGCACAATGAGAACTTTAGTTATAAGATCATTAAGAACCATAAGAGCAATTCGTCTCAAAGATAGAAAAATGAGTGAGGATAGATGTCCTCCGAAAAGGTGGTATGACAGTTGGACATCAAAATCACAAAAGGCCATACAGTATAAGTAATAACCCAAAAGAAGAAGAAGATATATGGAACCACATCCTTTAATTTTATTCATTTCGTACAAATATATTACTTTTATATGATGGGTCTAAGATCAACCTACTTTCAAAACTATTACTTTTCAAAATCATTACGTCAGCCACCTTATATTTTAATTATTGTACAAATCTCTTTATCTGTAGGGCTCCTACAACTTCTGCTACATCCTGCTTTGATAGGGATCTACAAAGTGAGTTATACCGTGCCGCAAGCCCACATCTCTTACCGCATTGCTCACTCAAAGGTCGCGTCGATCAGATACAGCAGCGTATTGTCGTACTAATAAATTTAAAAAATACTCTTCGTTCCCTTTTTGTTCACAATATAATGAAAGTCAATCAATTAATATAATTTTATCCCCTTCCACATGCAAATTAATACAATTTAATTTTGAACTTTATGCCTTCTTAACGTTACATTATTTAATTTAAAATCGACAATTTAATTTCGTTTAAATATTTTGCAAACATCCATTACTAAAATTACGAATTCTGTGAAAATGGAAATTACCATTTACACTCTACCGCCCCAATAGCAGTAACATCTGCAAAACGTTTTAGTAATTGCAGCTATATTTACTTGTTGAATTGAAAATTACAATGCCAAATATTTCATTCTAAATATATCATCCTGAAAACTGTTTGGCAATGAAATACAAATGAAAAATGGGTACTAATGTCCTTGTAAAATATTTGATATTCTGAACTTTTATTTATTTACAGTTCAAAAAGGTATATTTAAATTTTAAATCGTGTGAGAAAATTAAAAAAAAAAAAATAAACTATAAAACAACACTTTAATCGATCGAGAATAAAAAAAAACTACAAAAAATGCTCAATAGACCTGAAAAAGTAACCTATATTAAATTAAATATATTATATATTTAAATTATATTATTGAAATTTTAATATAAGTATACTATTTTCTTGCACACAATAAATATAATTTTTACATTTACCAAAATATCTCACAAGCTCACAATTCAACAGTCTCTCTCTTACTTACAAACAGCTGTCTTCTCATACTGAAATTACTAAAAAAAAACCATTTTTCAAAGAAGATACTAACCATAGAACTAGAATAACCATAATTTACCTATCTAATTATCCAAAAATTGTTATCATAAGTCAGTAAAGGTTATGTGACAAAATTCATGGCGAAATAACTTTTCATAAACTTTAACCATTTATTAATAATCCCTCCCTTGATTTCTTAACTAAAAGAGATACGCCGATTATTAGAAGACTCCGAAATAACCACACCAAACTTACCCACAGTTTCTTTATGTCCTCAGGAACTTGTCTAACTTGCCTTCATCGCAATACTTACTTGACCCTGAAACACCTACCAACTGATTGCAAACCATTCACCAACCTGTTTAACAAATAAAACTTAAACCCCACTCTAACTAAACTATACAGTTTCTGAAAGCCGCTCACCTATACCACCATAGTTAACCTAATAAACGATAGTTAAAGTAATCTAATTATTATTTATTTCATTTACTGTTTTTATAGCAATGGTAATAGTTGTCAAGATACTATATGTAAATAAAAAAATCTTTATCTACACTCGAGAGCAATTTGCTGTAGGAGACCTCGAAATATGAAAAAGTTAGTAGTATGTACTAAATGGATAATGGTTCATGGTTCAAATTTAGAAAGAAACAACAGCGTATTTCCTAGCAGAGATTGATTTAAAGATATTGTAATGCCTAAATGACAGGATAATTCGAATAAGGATATTTATGTGTGTAATCATTCAGAGGCCATCTTTAGGTCAATAAATCAACTTTGCCTTATATCTACTTTATGCTTTAGGTATATATAAAACAAATATTTCTATTATCATAAATAGAGTCATATAATATATCGTATGTCGCTATACGTTCATTAATAACGAAGATATTGTATATTGCTCTTTTGATAGTATCTTTGTTTATATTTTCTATCTAAATATCCCCCCCTTTCATTTTATATGTTCAGTAATAATAAATATATTGCTCTTGTAGTGCTCTTTTAGCAGTTACCTTATTTTTTTTTCTATCTGCGTATATTCGATATATCCGCCCCTTCCATTTGCTATGGCACATGTTAGGATTCCATCAGTTGTTTATTCTGTACTCAGCCAGATGCATTCTTTAATTTAATTAATCAACATTTGTCTTATAGTATCTATGAATTATTGTATGTCGCTGTATGTTCTTTAATAATGAAGATAATGTGTAGTGCCCTTTTGGTACACCCCTTGTTTGTTTTTTATATCTATATATATTCGTTATAATCCCTTTCTTTTGTTTTACGTATCACATGCTCTAGTTGGGCACATAACAAAAGGTGTTTGATGTAATGCCCCATCGGCAATGTTGCAATATGTGTTTTTTCTATCTCAACTTATTTGCTACAAGTATAGCTTTTACTTAATTTGCTTTCATTTTACTTAATTTTATTTAATAGCTATTGAATTTTACGTAATTCTGTTTAACTTGATTTAATTTTATTTAATTCTATATACCTTGATTTAATTTTATTTAGTTCTAGTTTTATTTTATTTTGGTACAACGTTACCGAATGACATATAATATAATATATACATATACGTAATATAATAATTTTGAGGTAGCGGGTAGACACTCTTTACGATCCCGGTAAAGACAGGTCTGCTTCAGGGATGCGCCCCTGCCCACGCGAGCTCGGCTTTTTCTCCCAATCCTCTTCCGGGAGAGAAGCGGATCCTAATCCCTAAATCCTACCCACCAACCCAGACCTACCCAAATCCCTCCCTTCCCTCCTCAACCCGCACTGGACCAGCGTGAGGAGATAACGGTCCAAACCTTCAAGTCAATGTACAGGACAAAAAAGAAAAGGCCCCCAGTGCCCAGCACTTCCCAGAGTCTTGATCACGGCAGCGATCAAACAACTAACGGAAGGGGGGGGTGCTAAGAATCCCTGGGTAAGACCCGGCTGCCACAAGATGACAATTTGGCTATGCTCCTACAATATTCGAACACTGACAGACGACAATAGATTCCCAGAAATAGAAAGTGAACTAAAGGATATAAAATGGGATATCCTTGGTATATGCGAGACCAGAAGAAAAAGTGATGAGTATATAATACTAAAAAATGGCACACATTTTATGCATAAAGGTGGCGAATACACTGGAGTGGGATTCTTGGTAAAACAAAGCCTCACACAGTGTATCGAAGAATTCAAGCCCATATCAGACAGAGTAGCATATCTCATCATCAGGATTAATAAAAGAACCACTCTGAAAGTGATCCAAGTGTACGCTCCGACCAAAAGCCACGACGATGAAGAAGTAGAAATATTTTATGATGAAATAAGAACAGCTATAGAAACAAATAAAGCAAATTACGAAATACTATTAGGAGATTTTAATGCTAAATTGGGCAAAAAAGAGGAAGATTATGAACATTTAATTGGTAACTATGGCTACGGGAAAAGAAACGATAGAGGAGAAATACTTCTCAATTTCATGAATGAACATAACATGTACTCAATGAACTCCTTTTTCAATAAAAAACCAAGCAGAAAATGGATATGGATGAGTCCCGATAAAAAGACAAAAATGAAATAGATTATATCTTAACGAAGAATAGAAACCTAGTAGAAGACGTATCAGTATTAAATCAGTTTGACCTAGAAAGCGATCATAGACTAATAAGAACAAAACTAGTAATTAACAAAAAACTAGAAAGAAAAAGAATACATGAAAAAAGATACAAATGGACATCTGAAGAAATCAAAAATAGTGAATTTAAAAACAAGATAGTGCATGCATTAAATCAAGTTAGCATGCAGCAGATAAACTCCAATGATATTGATGATTTGAATAACCTTATTACCGAAACAGTGAATAAAAGCCTTCTGCAACTGAAAAAACCGAAAACAACATGCAATGAATTAGACAAAGAAATATTACAACAAATAGAAAGAAGGAAGATCTTAAATAAATCTAACAAAAGGGGAACCGACGAATATAGAGAACTTAATAGGCAGATTAGAAAAGGAATCAGACAACAAAAAAGAAAAGAAAACGAAAAATTAATAACAACAACTATTGAAAAAAATAAGAGTATGAAATGTCTCAGACCGACACTAGGACGACGTCAGATGATATCATTAATAGGAAAAGACGAAAATGAAATCACAAGTAGAGAAAACATACTGACACGAATAGAAGAATTTTACACAGAACTTTACAGATCACATCAACAAGATGATGAGATGAGACCAGCACGGAAATTAATAAAAAATGTTGGATCAGAAATAATGCCAAAAGTAACAATTTCAGAGGTAACTACAGCATTGGAAAACATGAAGAGAAATAAAGCTGCAGGAGAAGATAGTATTACCACAGATATGATATTAGAAGGAGGTAAGGAACTAATTGCAATTGTAACTAAGCTTGTGGACAGTTGTTTACATCAGGGCAAAGTCCCTAAGAGCTGGAACAACTCTAAAGTAATCTTATTGCACAAGAAAGGTGATAGTCGAAAATTGGAAAACTACAGACCCATCAGCCTACTGTCACACCTGTTTAAAATACTCACCAAAGTCATAACTACTCGACTAACAAGGAAATTAGACGAATACCAACCATATGAACGTGCAGGTTTTAGAAAAGGCTATTCAACTTCCGATCACCTGTTAACCACAAAAATATTAATAGAAAAATGTAACGAATACAAGTTTCCAGTTTTCCTTGCATTTGTAGACTACGAAAAAGCTTTCGATACCATAGAACACACGGTCGTAATAAACGCAATGCAAAATTGTAGAATAGACAGCAGATATATTAACTTAATAAAAGAAACTATGAACCAAGCTACAGCTACATACTACCTAAATGAAAATGAACACACGAACCCTGTACCATTAAACAGGGGAGTCAAACAGGGAGATACTTTATCACCCAAACTGTTCACCTTAGTTTTGGAGGACGTTTTTAAAAACCTAAATTGGAAATATAAGGGAATAAACATCAATGGCCGCTACCTCAGTAATCTACGATTTGCAGATGACATAATCCTGATAGCTACTGGCCTACAAGAAATGCAAACCATGCTTGTAGAACTTCATACCGAATCTTCTAAAATAGGACTGAAAATGAATTTAAACAAAACAAAAGTCATGCACTCCGAAGACACCGTGACAATAATAAACGATAAATTTATAGAAAAAGTTGAAGAATATATATACTTGGGACAAAAAATAATCCTAAATAGGGAAATTCAGACTGAAGAAATAAAAAGAAGAAGAAAGTTAGCTTGGGCAGCATTCGGTAAACTGAACTATATACTCAGAAATCAACAAATTCAATTACATCTTAGATCTAAAGTTTTTGATGCATGCATTATTCCGATATTAACTTATGCGGCACAAACATGGACAATCACAAAAAAGAATATGAATATACTTAGAGTCACTCAACACGCGATGGAAAGAGCACTGCTAGGTATATCACTTAAGGACAAGAAAACAAACACATGGATAAGACAGAAAACCAAAGTCACCGATGTGGTGCAAAAAGCATTAAAGCTGAAATGGGAATACGCTGGACATGTAGCTAGGAGCGATCTAAACAAATGGCACAGATCAATTTTAACCTGGAGACCATACCAACACAAAAGACCCAGAGGCAGACCTCCTATGAGATGGACAGATGATCTGAAAAGGACTGCCGGGAAAAATTGGCTACAAGTAGCGTACAATAAAAACCAATGGAAAGGAAGACTTGAAGAGGCTTATGTTCAGATGTGGACGTGAATGGCTAGACGAAGAAGAAGAAGAAGAATATAATAATTTACATATAATACACGTCATTGATCTTACCTTACAATTGCAGTAACGTATACAGGGTTACGCAATTTAACTGTTACCTATTTAAACGACCATATTTTTTTGTGTGAAATTATTTTTTATTGATTCAAGTAACAGAAATGTGTGAAAACAATCAAAATTTCAGAATCCACTCACTTTAGCTCGATGTGGCCACCTTTTGCCTTGACTATGACCTTGGCATGTGATCTTCCGGTATTTTGGCCTATTTACGTATAATTGCTTTCCAAAATGGACCAGATGGAATAGTCCATCGGATTTGCATCTGGCAAATTCGAAAGCCATTGTGTGAATAAAATGAAGTGAGAAACATGGTTTGTTAACCATTCTTGGTTTACACTTGCTTTATGAGACGGTGTCGAGTCTTGTTGGAACGTCCATGGTCTAAAACTAAAATATTTGGGTGTAAGCGGCTCTAAAGCAGCTTAGAAAACATTTTTCCGATAATAAGTTGCATTGACTTTCACTCCAGATTCAATAAAAACGATTTAAGAGCGTCCATCGGTGGTTACAGCTGCCCATACCATTACTTGAGATAGGAAATTACTTCAGGTGGCCGTTCGTAAGCCCAAACTTTCGTAGGTGCGTTCGGTCTAGTAAAAACGATTATTTTGGGAGTTTATGAACTGTTCAGTAGGGAATTTTTTTCATCAGAGAACACTATGTTCAGAAATTCGCCACGTTCGTGCAGGCGTAACAACTCCTTTGCTCTTTCAAGCCGAAGTTTTTTTTGCTTTGGTGTAAGATTGTGTGCTTTTTGGAACTTGAAAGACTTGACCTGGAGCTAATTTTTCAATATTCGTTGCATGCTTTGCTAAGATATTTTCAGCTCTTTGGCCACTTGATTATCACTACGACGTGGATTTCGCTCAAGTCGAGCCTTCACTTTCCAAACCATTTTAGGTGATGTTGCTGTTTTGTTTTTCGTCCACCACCATATCGTTTAGCAATGCTACCAGTATCATTATAATGAGTTATGGTGCGATACACAAACATTTTGTTCACTTTGAGGTGTTTGAGCTGACGAACAATAGCTGGTTGTGATTTTCCAGCCAAATATAAGGCAATCACAATATTACGTTTAAATTCTATTGCGCATAACTTTTGTTGTATTTATAAAACTTTAATGCAAATGATTTTGACGACTTATAAACATACTGAAGTGTTATCAGACCAACCTCGACGTAGCTGTCATTATCGATTTGCCAGATATATCGATGTGAAGTTAGTAACAGTTTAATTGTGTAACCCTGTATATTTATTAATTTTGCGAAAAAATTAATTACTATAAAGTAGTAAAATTACTGACTAAAAATATTTGAATTATAAATTTGTAGAATGAAGTAGCAATAAATTAACCGTATCGTTTCAAGAACAAAATATGACTGAAATGTCAAATGTAAATAGTTAGTTTAGACATCTTTCTAGGTGGCGTTGGTATAGTCCTACCAGAGATCTAAGAGAGTCACTAATTATTATCGATAAGTGTCTACCTGTACATCATGACATATGGATGTCAAACGTGGATCCTAACCAAGGCAAACATAAATAAACTAGCCACAACATAAAGAACAATGGAAATAGCAATGTTAGGTATACGACTGTCAGATAAAAAGTGGAACTACTGGGCAAGATCAAAAACAAAAGTCGAGGACATAACAACAAAAATTGCCAAACTTAAATGGAGCTTCATGGGCCACACTGCTAGACAAAAAGACCAACGTTGGAATACTACAATACAACATTGGAAACCTTACGAAAATGAACGACCAAGAGGAAGACCACAGATGAGATGGGTTGATGACATTAAAAGTATAGCCGGAACAAATTGGAAATATGTTGCCCAGGACAGAGACCGATGGAAGGAGTTGGGAGAGGTCTATGTCCAAACATGGACGATAGAAGGCTAAGAAGAAGAAGAAGAAGAAGAAGAAGAAGAAGAGGTGTCTCTAGCAAGGCAGCAGGGGATCGCGTTTGGACAGGATAGTACTTTTATTTTCGATTTGCATTACTTATCGATTGTTAGGTGTATTTAAAAGTTATAATATTTATATTTACATATTTACAAAATTTTATCATTACTAAATAGAGCACAAAAAGAACAAAAGCAAAATATTTTAGAAAATTATTTTCAAAATTAAGGGGTGCCTAAAAGCTTGTTTACCGTTATCAAATGAATTTAACAAACTTATATAAATTACGTATGCATAAAACGTTTACCATTTATAAATACAATTCAAAAAGTACTTACATTTAAAGAAAATATGTTTTCATCTTTGGGACGTGGGCAACACTACTTTTTCCAGCTGTCATAGGCTATTTTCTCCATTTCTTATTTAATTAGACGAACCACAGATGAATTTAGGGTATGCAAAACATTACTTCTCCTTACTAATAATTTTAGCTCATAGCTCATGTGTTTAATCGGAATAAACATGCAATAGTAAGACAGAAGTCTTAATACTGTATGACTCATTTCTTCTGCCAAACTCTCACAATCTCAAAATGCCTCAACAGAAAGCGGTATACTAAAGAACAAAAAAAAACTAAAGTGGCATGTATATGTAAGAAGAACTAGCGACAGCGGATGGATAAAGAGAAACCGAATTTCTAAAACTATTTAGAAATGATAAAGTTTTTTAAATATGTGACTGTAGTGTATGTAAATATTTTTGCAACTATTAAAACTTTAGTAGATAATGATAACCACCGTATTTTAAATACAACTAACAATCAAATAGGTAATGCAACACGAAAATAAAAGAACGATCCTGTCCAGAAGAGGTGATCCCTTGCTGTCTTGCGGTAAACACTTATCGATAATGGATATTAATGAGTATATTAAATATATATATATTATATATATATATATATATATATATATATATACATATATACAGTGAATTATCAAAAACGGACATAGAAAACTCAAAATGGGAAATGTCCGTATAAGTTTGCATCAAATGTCATGAGGAACGATTTGTGAAGGACTGAAATCTGTATTGAAAACACGTAAAAACTTGTTTTGCAATTTAAACACATTTTAAAATTTTGCGAAAAAATAATACATTTGTCAGAGTATTGTTTTAAAAGTTAGGCTACATGTAGTGCAGAATGTGTATACAGTTTAAAAAACAAAAAACAGAAATGTTTTTATACTCAATTTACAGTCCATTGACAAAGTTTACCAGTTTTAATCCCACAAAAATTACCCTCTAATGTAATAATTTTGTCCAGCGCTAGTGGTATTATTTAAAATCCTTTTTTTATATACTAGTGCACCTCTTGTATAAAAGAGAAAGGAGAAATGAAAAAAAATTAACAACGTGCAATTTCTTAAATTTATTGCAATGGTATTAGACATCTCTCGATAAGAAGGCGGTATTCGTCTGGTCTTTATTTAAATGAACTCAATTTTTTCCACATTTTCTATGATGTCGTTACAGAAAACCAGGTTATTTATTTAAGAGGACAGCAGGGCCCTATCTCTTTTACGATAAAATTTGTTACAGTATCAGGATAACGTACATAATTTTTATAATTTGTCGTTGAGGTCTCTAACAAGATCATTCGGTTCTTGTTAATTGAATTTTTAGGGCTTTCTGGATCTGATTGAAAATTACTGTCGTGACCTAATTGCAAATACCAACTTCATCAGACGTTGATGTTTTTTTATCACCTTTGGGAGTATAGGTAAACATAAAATATATAATTTACATACCAAACGTACAGCACAAGATTTATCCTGATCTCCAAAGTGGACACCGAACCAGGCTAAATAAGCTTATTCACAAGGTCGTAAACAGATTTTATGTTTCCTTTTAAAATAGATTCTCTACATATATAACAAAAAACGTTTGATTGATTTAAGCAACCACTTTTTCCCGCAGATAACATTAACTTAATTATTTGGTTACTAAACAGTCACTACGTTGTTGTTGTCGTCAATCTGTAGATCTTCTATGTCTTCTTCACTTGTAGATAAGTACTCTGTTATCGCGAGAATAATATCTAAGCCAGCCTTGGTATACTAGTCTTGTAGATTCTTTATCATGTAACTGAGATCTTCTTGGTGTTGTGCAATCACTACTTGATCGTCTGCAAAGCTTAACGTATATAGGTATTCGTTTCGTACCGGTACTTCCATGCTTTCGTATTTTCTTTTCCAATTAGTGAGGCTTTCTCTAAGTATGTTTTGAATAGGAATGGAGATGTGAAACAGTCCTGCAGGAGCCTTTTTATTGTAGTGAAATCTTCTATGATTCTTGTTCTCATTTTATTAGACACTTTATTTTCTTTATACAAAGCTTTTGTAGCTCATACGAGTTACGTCTGTATTTCTAATTTTTACTTTTCTTCTCATAGTTCTGACCTGGGTACAGAGTCATACGCCTGTCTCAGGTCCACAAACGATAAATTTATATTTCTGTTTTTGTTTTTTTCTTTTTCAAAAGTTGTTCCAGTGTGTAGATGTGGTGCATGCATAATCTTCCTGCTATGAAGCCTTTTCTGATCCTCCCCGATTTTGCCTTTTATCGCTTGCTCTATCTTGTCTTGCAGTATATTTTCATATAATCTTTCTATTGATATTATTACGCTTATGGCTCTGTAGTTTTCGCATCATTTTCTATATCTTTCTTAAATATAGATGTCATATATGCTTCCGTCAATTCCTTTGGGAATTGTTCCCCATTTGGGTGTATTCCCCGGTGTATTTTTTTGAGCCGTACGTTATAAGCTTGGGTAAGAGGCCTCCAGGTACCGGCGCTTTCTTATTTCCTAAATTAAATGACTTATGTTATACATATCTACAAGTTTAATCGGTAATATTCTTACATATTTTTTGTAAGTTTCGTGCCAGTCTGAGACAATGAATTCTATTCGCATCCACTAAACTCTACTGGATACTGGATAAGAAAGTTCTGATCCATAAAATAACATTTCCAAATAGCTAATAAGAAAGTTGTATAGATATATAAGCATATAGGATAGTTGTGAATTTGATGTAATTAAACGAACATTAACAGATCAACTAAGAGTATGACATAAATATATATGTCATTTACTGTAGATTTGTTGATTGAACATAATACATATTTCATCATCATCATTGGTTTTTACAACTCTTCGTGAGTTTTTGCCGCGTTTACTATTGCCTTCCATTGATTCCGATCCTGTGCTATTATTTCCCATGGCCTTACTTCCATCTTCTCCAGGTCTTCCCCGACTGCGTCTTTCCACCTTTTTCTAGGCTTTCCTGTCGATCTTTTACCATCTGGTCTTTCCCAAAACACATTGCTAATCAGTCTGTCGTCATCACTCCGTACCACGTGGCCTGCCCATCTTAATCTATTGGCTTTTATGTATCTTAAGATGTTTCCTTTTCCGAAGAGAGTCTTTATTTCATTGTTGTATCTGCTATAATATATCTGCTATAATGCATTTTTACAGTTACAAAATGCGTACGTAGGCACACGCATCTTTACACCGCAATTTACCAGATGGCCGTACCACAACTGGCTGCATTATATGGTAAGATTTGTTCTGCTACTACTAAGATCTTCAATCCCGAGGTGTAACATCATGCTCAAGGAATTCATGGTCCCGTTATTGGTTGTTATATATATATATATATAGATATATATATATATATATATATATTATATATATATATATATATATATATATATATATATTATATATATATTTATCCATAAGGGTATTTATTTCGATTATGTACATACAAATTATACCGGGTAGTGAACCGTCAAACGTACCATTAGAAACTCAATGAGAAATTCTAAACTTTTCCTGCTTTCTTAATTATTTTACATCGAAAGGCATGAGATTTTATTTGTAGCGGACAAAAGTCTCTATTATAAATAAATGGTTAAACTGTAACTTCTTCTTCAGATGCAAATCCACTAATGGATGTTAGCGATCACATTTTCCATTATTTCTCTATTTCTTGTAATATATATCAGAGATAGTATGTCATTAATCCCTGTCCATTGTCTTATGTTTCGGAGCCAGGACATTTTCTTGCGTCCCATTCCTCTTTGCCTTCAATTTTACCCTCGATTATAAGTTGGAGGAACTGGTATTTTTCATTTCGCATGATGTGACCTAGATACGCCGTTTTCCTTTTCTTGATGGTTTCGAAAAGTTGGCGTTCTTGGTTTATTCTTTTAAGGACATCTATATTTGTGATTTTCGCTGTCCATGGTATTTTTAGGATACGGCGATAAAGCCACATTTCGAAAGTTTCTAATCTGATTATATCCCTTGTTTTGAGTGTCCAGCCCTCTACGCCATATAGAAAACTGTAACTGGTTGGTGAAAAAATACATTTGTCATATTTGTATTACTGTAAAAGTTGGGCTATATGCAGAATATGTATAACTGGTTACGTTAGGTCACAATGATATTAGATATTAACAATATATGAAAATTGTCAAAATTTTATTATATGCTTTATTGTTTGAAAAACAATAAAGTTAATAAAATATGCCCGGTTCAGAAAAATCAACAATAATATTTTATTCGTGGAATAGTACGAGCACTGCCAAATTTTTATTTAGTGTAAGATACTCCAATAGACCAATTCCAGGTTATATCACAATTTAAAAGATTTTAAAAAACTTTGAAAATAATTCGACCGTAATTCCAAATTATAACTATACATTCTTATTTTTTAATGAACGAAAAAAAGTGACTTTTAATAATTTCTAAATATAAACTTATAAGAAATGTTCAAAGAAATCGCCATTTTGTACTAAGTAGTATTTCAATCAAGTGTAAAATTCTCGTCACGGTAAGTATGATTACTTAATTGGAAATTATCATAGTTACCCGTTACTATTAATAAATCCCGGAATAAAATGGTAAACGTGATAAATATTTCAATACCACTCTCTCAAAGTGTCGTGGAGCTTACGCAGTGGAGAAGAAAGGTGTATTAGTCACTGCGACATATCAGTTTTAAATATCATGGTAAGTGCAGATATCTATAGTCTGAAGCGGTAAATATGTAAGTACACTTTTTTAGTTGAACTAGCGGTGGGACGATTCGGATGTTCTGTGCAAACTTATCTAAATTAAGTGATTCAGCCTTCACGAAAGCACAATTTAAGAATCAAATTAATACGCTTGAATCTGGAAATGGAAACAATGATCAGTTATTCACAAGAGATAAGTATTATGCATTTTTAATAAAAGTGAAAACAACCAAAGAAAAGACTTCTCACAAAGCATCTGAGGAATATCAAATTTTATCACGGGATGATAGTGGAAAAATTGATAATGTCAAGAAACTTTTTGTGCCAGTAATAATGGAAGAGATCATATTGTTTATTATATGTTTATGAAGGAAATTTTCGATATCATTCACAAGACTCATATTTCAATTGGACATGGGGGTCGTAACAGAATGATGAAAGAACTTAGGAAGAAATACAAAAAATATATGTATCACTGTGGAGTTTGTCATGGTTTAACTAAATTTTTGTGTACCTTCTCAAAAGAAAATAAATATTCCAAAAAAGACTCGTTGTCAATCCTATTTTTAACCGAGCATTTAATTCAAGATGTTAAGTCGATCTTATTGACATGCAGTCACAAGCGGATGGTAAGTACAAATTTATTATGCTCTACCAAGACCATTTTACCAAATTTGTCCAGTTCAAAGCATTAAAAACCAAGCGCGCCGAAAATATTGCATACCATTTGTTGGATTTTTTCACCATATTTGAAGCTCCACACATTTTACACACTGACATTGGTCGAGAACTCGCAAACAACGTTATTTAAGAAGTCTACAGTATGTGGGATGAACTGAAAATTGTTCACGGAAAACCCAGACACAGCCAGTCAAAAGGTTCGGTGGAGAGAGCAAATCAAGATATCAAAAAAATATTGGCCACATTAGATCAACAGTACAACCAAGGATTCACAGTTAGCAATATTAAAAATCTAGCTAACACTAAAAGCATAATTGAACATTATGCGTGTACGATAGTTGCTGTCAATAAGGAAGACAATGCCAGTATTGGTGTTAAGGAAATCAGAGAGACAAAGAAGACGGCACTGCAATTGACAAAACTTTAAATAAAATTCAAGAGATTCGAGATCTTGCTAAACGGTCACTTGTAAAATAAGCTGGCAGAATATTAAAACATTCTAATAATAGATTTCCTGTTGTAAAAATGGGTCAAAGTGCGACCCATTTTTCAAACTGCGAACCCAGTCAAAGGGTTAGAGTGCGAATTTCAGAAGTTGATAGAGCCAAGGCCGATTGCTGAAATTTTATTGCCATTAATATTTTTGTTAAATATCAGTGCTGTATAAGCTAAGTACCAAACATGGTATTTTAATACAATTTTATGCAAGAAACGAATTTACCACCTGAAAGGAAACACTTATTTCAGTCCATGAAAGGCCTGATACTGAGATAAGTCTCAGGGAATGTGCCCGTAAAGATTCAAATTTAGACCGACAAGCATTCCGTCACTGTAATTTTAGTGGACAGTGCAATTCACAACGCTGCAAATGTAAAAAATCAAGCGTTCTTTGTAATTCTAAGTGCCACAAGAGCCTTTCCTGCAGAAACAAGTAAATATGGTTTGGCAACTTCAATCTAATGCGTGTGTACGAGTTTATTTTTACTTATTGCATATCTAGTTGTGATTTCTAATTAATAAATTATGTTTACATGTTTAACTTTATTACCTTATACTAGTCCGTTTTTACTTATTGGATCTTTAGTTGGGATTTTTGATCGATAAATTCTGTTTAACTCTATTACCAAATTTCATAAATAAAATTTGGAAAGCCCAAAATGCGTTTTTATTGCATTAGCCAGGATTGTCATAAAAGTATTAATAATAGCTTCTTCTTCTCCTTCTTTTTATATAGACAAGACTCTGTCTGTTTTTCAATGTGCCTCCAGTACGTTGTTACTCCATTGTTTTCGTGGTCTTCCTACTGATCGTTTTCCTATTGGGGAACCGTCTCTTGCCGTCTTTACTACTCTATTAGTTGTCATTTGGCTTAAATGATCGTTCCATTCTACTCTTCTATTTCTTACCCAGTTTTTGATGTTCTCTATCTTGCATCTATGTTGTGTATCTGTACTTCTAGCTCTGTCCTATAGTGTCTTACCATCAATTTTTTCAAGTGTTTTTCTGCTGTTTCTAACATCCTTTTTGTCCTCTCTGTGTCAGGTCTTGTTTCTGCCGCATATGTTATTATTGGTCTGATGACTGTTTTGTAAATTCTACCTTTCGTTTATTTACCAATATTTTTATTTCTCCATATTGTTTCATTTAAGCAGCCTGCGGCTATGTTTGCTCCATTCACTTAATCTTCCACTTCGGTGTCGAGCTTTCCGTAGCTAGATTATGTGATGTAATAGTTATCTGACCTTTCAGCTCCAATTAACATCTTAGTAATTTTGCTGATGTATAACCATGAATTTCTGTCTTTGTTGGGGAAATTAACATATTAAATTTTCTGGCAATTATATTAAATTGGTATAGCATACGTTGTAAATAAATTACCTTCACTTTGAGAAAGTATTATTATAGATTATCCAGATTATTTGAAGTTGTTTTTTTCGTTCTTACTGTTTTTATTATTTCATCCATTATCAGGTTAAACAATAGAGGACTCGGGGAATCTCCATATCTTATGCCATTGCCAGCTTCAATAGGATCGGTTAGTTCTTCTTTTACTGTCACTTTTATTGTGTTGTTTTGGTAGATATTTTCGATCGTTTTAATTATTCCCAGAAGTATCTCTCTTGCATACAGTAAGTGGATAACGTCTTTTAATTTGGCCTGGTCAAATGCCTTTGTAAGGTTTACGAAACATAGATATGCCGGTTTATTGTATTCGAATGATTTCTCTTGCACTTGCCTCGTTATAAATATAGCGTCGGTGCATGATGATCCCGATCTAAAACCTAGTTGTTCTTCTGCTAGTGTTATAATTTTATTCAATTTATTCGTTATTACTTTGGTGGTTAATTTTACTGACGTATTTAAATAAATTAATTCCTCTGTAATTTAATATTACATAAATATTACATAATAATAATAATATTACTACATAATACAATAATAATAGCTGGCAAATCTAATTGTGAAGGCGTTATTATTCACATTGACTGATACGGTTATTATTATTATTTGCCGGTAATTATTAACACAGACCGGACTTATCACATCCGCCGTCACATATGTATATTGCTATGATATTTTGTTTGATTGTGTTATGAGCAATAAGTATTTAATATATTTAAATAACATATATAGGGTTTTTGTCGCGGTTCTCAAAGAATTAGTTTATGTGTTCTTTTAAAATTATCTTTATTACAATTATCAGTAAACCAACATATATATCTAATTCAGACAATATTTAAATATAAATTTGATACAACCTATCTCTAAACTGAAGTTCTTGTTGCAATAATTAAATTATACTAACAAAATTTGGTACCTTTCTATCACTGAATGCCTAAATGAAATTGTTTTCCAAAATAAAGGTTTTAATCGCCACTCAATGTTCCAGTAATCATCCTTTGATTATTCTTCTTTTTATGTAATTGCTTTCCAAAATAGTCTTCAATGTTTCAATTAGCAGCTTCCACTTCAAATTATTTTTCTTCTGATTAAAATTTATATTTGGGTAAGATATTCCTTTTTTAGCTATTAATAATTTATATATTACTGTTTGTTTGATTTCTTTTCTATGAAAATTTAACAAAAACTGTTTCCAAAAATGAATTGTGACAGTTTGACTTCTCAATCATTATTTTTCCTAATCATCTCCCTTACGCTCAAAGTGACAGCGTATTTATAGATATTTCAATGTTCGCGAAAATTCACAAACGAAAATATGTTAGATTCTTCTATTTTGATATATTTAGACCTTTTGACATCTTATTTTTAAACTTATAGAAAGTTCTTCTCTTTTCTATTTCAATTTTCATGGAAATTTAGGCTTTTTAGATCAGAATGAAAACTTATATATAAATTAAACATCTTAAATAACATTATTTTAATCCATAATTATTATTTCAAATGTCTACCTTCTGTTCAATTTCACCTGGATTCACTGTCCCATATCACTTTCATTCACAAAGTGTCCCAATATAACCAATTTACTCATCTTAATTAATATATTTTATATCATTACTATCAATATAACCAAATATATTGCTAAATAAAGCTTTTTAAACAAACTATTATGCTAATTTCTTAAGGATGCCCACATATAAATACTTTTTATAATATTCTCTAGTATATAACTCTACATCTTTAATCGCCATTTAAGTTCATTCTAGGTTTCATTTTGATTACCTTCCTTTCTCTGATATTTAATATTATCTCAATATATATATATATATAATATATATATATTTATCAAATTATTCTTGACCTTACTGTGTTAAATATTATTTGTAGTCTCAGCAATTGGTCTGTATGAAATAAAACTCTATTTGTTATTTCTCAATATTTCGTCACGATTTTGTGACTTCTTCAGGAGAAAACTGTAAATTTATTATAATTATTATATGTAAACAAAATAAATATTTCAATACTTACAACTTAAGATTAAAAATTTAAATTTTGATAACATTTTTTATGATTAATGACATTTTTATTTTTTTACATTATATGATGTATGACATGATGATGACATTTATTAATGACATTTTTTTTTTTTTGATTTTAATTTATTTGGGAGTTATGGTAACCGCAATATTTTATAGAGTGAATTCCCATTGTACAATTTTTAGCGAATAAGTTTTAATAAACAATTAATAATACTGTCACAATATGTAATTGTTTATTAAAACTTATTCGCTAAAAATTGTACAATGGGAATTCACTCTATAAAATATTGCGGTTACCATAACTCCCAAATAAATTAAAATAAAAAAAAATGTCATTTATCTAATTGGATATGTTATCAAAATTTAAATTTTTAATCTTAAGTTGTAAGTATTGAAATATTCATTTTGTTTACAATATAATAATTATAATAAATTTACAGTTTTCTCCTGAAGAAGTCACAAAATCGTGACGAAATATTGAGAAATAACAAATAGAGTTTTATTTCATACAGACCAATTGCTGAGACTACAAATAATATATATATATTATATATATATATATATATATATATATATATATATATATAAGATCATAAATGCACTAATAAATAACACAATCAATAAATTACAAAAACAATCAACTGAATCTTGCGAAGTAACAGTTTATCATCCGAATTTACTCACCAACGGGAGGTAAGATATAAAAATCGTTTCGTGTCCATAAATCAAAATCAGGAAGGTTATAAGTTCAACTGGGATTAATTATAGTAGACCACGTGCAAAAAATATTAACACCTCAACTAAATATAAAAGTAATCCCAATTGCTACGAAAATGTTTTAATGTTAAGATAATAGGCAATAAAATCTTTTAAAAAATATTAAATAAATAAAAAATATTAAATAAATTTAAAAAATTAAAACTTATTCTCTACTTTTGAGATGCATTTAAAATTGGACTATCCTAAAAATTTTATAATAAATACTACCTAGAAAAATTTTTTGATAAAATACTATAAACGGTTTATAATTTAATTTCGTCAATTTTAAAGTAAGATTGATTAAATCGTACAAAAATTTAGAATTTGTTGTTAAAAAATATTTTCAAAAAATTCCAGAAAGAAAATAAGAACACCAATTGTATAACGAGAGGCTTTTCAATAGGTACATCATATGAAGAGCAACTAAAAAAAAAATAAAAAAACTTTACAAACAAAGAATTAGGTATAATAACAAAAATAAACAGCAAAAAAACATTATGTGTGTTATTGAATTAAACAATTTGAAAAGAAATAAAAAGTACTGAAAGCAAATCGTAAATTAACAAGATATAAACAACACCGATTTTACTAGCCACATAGCCACAAATGAAAAAGTAAATGGAAAATAAAAAAGGACAAGGTTGTGGATTTATAATTATAGAACACACAAGATGAAAAATGGAACCAAAAAACAAACATGATCAAAAAAGCTAGACACAATACAGAGTTAGCTAGTTCAAAAAACTAGTGGAAGAAAATTCGTGGACAGAACGGGAAACAAAAAAAGCACAGAATAAGGACATTAGTGAATATAAAGGTGATACCGCAGACAAAAAGAACCCATATTCAATGGGGAACATCATTTCAGACAAGTAAAAGATAAGATTAAAAATAGTTGCTATAACAAAATCAAAAAAAAGAAGGAGACTCACGATATTGGAAAATGGAAACCTACTTATATATAGTGAAGTGAAGAGAAAAAGAGAAAACAGACAGAGGTAGCATGCATAGTAAAGAAAAATATCATGAATAAAGTAAGGAAAGCAATATATTTTAATTTTAACCGTATACTTAGAGTAGATATAATAATGAGCTCAACGAAAGCAATTACAAACCTAACATTGGTGCTTATGAGTTCTAGGAAAAACTGCAAGCAGTAACAAATGATTGTACAGCGAAAATAGTAATCATATGAGATATGAACGTGAGAGTAAAAAAAGAAGAAATAAAATGGGACGATATTATAGGACGATACGGAGAGGATAAAATCAAGAATAATGAAAAGCTATTACTTGAATTTTAAGTGACTATGAATACACCTTTCCAACATAAGAAGATACATAAGATCTCAAAATAAATCGTTTCAAGAGAGCAAAAAATAGAGAGGAGCTGGATACGTAACGTAAAGGTGGGACGAAGCCATGAAATGGGCAGTCATTACTACCTACTGAAAATTATATTGAACAGCAAAGAAATAAAAATATTAAGCAAGAAAAAGAAGAATAAAAATACAAGAAAATAATTAAAAAACATAAATTAACTAAAGAAACATCAAAAATCAAATATAAGGAGGTGTAAGAAAAGAAAATGGACAAAGAAGGAAAAATCGTAGAAAAGGTAACAGAAGAATACGAAAAAATTAAAAACACTAGGATATATTTTGCAAAACTAGTATGTACGACCACAAGAAAAAATATGAAAGAAAAACGGACACCATAATGGAATAAAGAGGAAAAAATCGAAATACAAGAATAAAAAAATTGTGGTAAATTTAAAATTAAAGAATAAATTAAAAATAAAAAAAAAGAAAAGCTTGGAAAATTTCTAAGAAAAAATGAAATAAAATAATAAATAAAATGTAAAATTGACACTGAAATGAAACACTGAGAAACCTACTACGAAACAACAGGGAAAGAAAGATAAAACAAATAACGACCAACAAGAGAACAATATTTACCGGTGACAAGGATATAATGAAAAGATGAACTGTTAAACGAAGAGCAAGGAAAAGTAAAGAACAATGAAAACAACGTAATTCGCGGAGCAAAGACAAATACTAAAAAAAAAGAAACTACACAGATGGAAAAACTAGAGGAGGCACTAGAAAAAATTGAGACTGAGAACAGAAGAGCTCCCCGGAAGGTTAATTGATGAACAAGTTAGTCCAAATGAAGTAAGTCCAATAATGACGAAATATATAGAATAAAATGCGAAGAAAAGATTGCTCTACATTCTATATATAATATGGAAAAAAATATTGCCTGTTGAATAGTGAAATGTAATAATAATTATATATATATATATATATATATTATATATATATATATATATATATATATATATATATATATAGTGAATAGTGAAATGTAATAATAATAGTGCACAAAAAAGAGAACATAATAAACTGTCAGAATTAATATAATGGCATATACCCATAGTACAGTACAATTACCAAAAAAAAAATGCACTCAGAAGCAATAAAATATAAACTAAATGCAAATAAAGAGAAAACATAGGTAATCAAAATAATTTGAAAGCCTAAAGTTTTCCAAAATCAAAGTTATAATCATCACTAAATATCTTCTTAATCAGCTCCGGTTATCCTTGTAATCTCCATATAATATAATATATTATACTCCTGTATTGAACTATTTATATTGAATTAATTTACTGTCTTACTCTCCAACTGTATCTGACTTAATGAATTCTTCTAAGTTAATCATTTCTCCTGGTTTAATTTAATTATAACTGTCTTGAACTAACTTTTTTGATAAATCTAATTTAATTGTAACTAATTGTACTTGACTGACTGACTTCTTCTCACTTAATCCTTTTTTCTAACTTAATTTAACTTAATCGCTTCATGAATTCTTCTCACTTAATTAATTGTAACTGACTGACTTAATGTAACTTAATTCTTAAATTCTTCTAACTAATTCACTTAATAATTGACTGTAACTGAATAATTTACTGTAACTTAATGACTTCCTGTAACTTAATGATCTTTTAACTTTACTTACTTCACGAATCAACTGTAACTTACTTAATAATCTAATGTAACTGACTTAATAATCCCCTCTTGCTTCAAATTTCATGGTTTATATATCTTTTCATAGTTCCAGAATCATCGGGAAAGAAATCATGTTCTAAACTTTTCATCTCATCCCTAGATGAAAGTTCTGGAATCCTCTATTATGGAAATAGGATTAACTGTCTTGTGTATTGACGTTTTCCAGAAAATTCCTTGCTTTCTATAGATAATTTAACGGACATTTAGGCTCCTCAGATCGGAATACACTATTATATATACACTAAACATCTTAAATTAATATATTATCACTATTTAACATCCGTAATTATATTTAAATTAAAATTCCAAACTAATATTTAACCCCATTTTTCATCTGTCACTTATTTAGTTTAAAATAGGCATCGTCATGTCATAGACAGTGTATATTTGGTTGCCTATACACAAGGCTCACTTAAATATATTTATTTATAGAATGAAATAAAATAAAAAACTTTTAGACACTTAATCCTATGCTAAATTTTCAAAAATACCCTCATATAATTATTTTTTTAGTAATATTTGGTAGTATATGACTTATAAGTTTTTTAGTAAGTTTATTAATTAAACATCATAATATTACTATTCTAATTTCTTGTATATGTAATTATTATTCCAATATATATATATATATATATATATATATATATATATATATATATATATATATAATATATATATATATATATATATATATTGGAATAATAATTACATATACAAGAAATTAGAATAGTAATATTATGATGTTATGATATATGATATACATATATATATATATTATATATATATATATATATATATATATATATATATATATATATATATATCTGGGAACAGCAATAAATAAGAGATGAAGCATCGAGGATGATCTCAAAAAGGGATTCAAGAGTACAGCAAAACTATTCCATTCCAGGTAATAAATGAAGGATTCTTTATCAAAAAAATATATCAAGGATAATAAAGGACAGGCTAAGTAATAAAAAAATAAGAAACATATTTAAAATTTAACCGTTACTTGATCAAATGAAGCAGAAGAATTTACCATGATTCAGTCATTGGACAGTAACAGATAAGTAACAAGAGTGTGGCAAACTCAACCAATAGGGAAAATAAAAGACTCAGACCAATAAGAGAGTGGAACAGTAACATAGCAGAGATATTACAAAATAAAAGTTAATCTTGGTAAGAAGCAACACAGTTGGCGAAAAACAAAAAAAAAATAGAAAAAATTTATCAGAAGCTAAACGTTCCTTCCTCGACACTTAATGGTAAAAGAAGAACGATTATGTGATTATGTATGTATTAAAACATAAAACAAAATCCAGAATTACCTTCTTTAGGAAAGGTAAATTTACAAAGGTGCTAAAATGGTAGTAAGCAATACAATTTATGACATTACCAAGAGAGTAACTAAAATTTAATTTGATAATTATACGCACGTAGTCTTAATGGTGTGTAACGTTTAGTAACGAGTCCGCATCTTCAACAATTGGCTTAGAAATATTCGGATATGATACTTAAATATTTCCTTCTCTCATATTTCTGTGTAAGATTAAAATTCAATATGATTTCAATATTACGTGTATTATAATTTAAGATTAGATTTTAAATGCAAAGATATAATCCCGATATAAATTTATTCTTTTGAGCATTAAATGTTTTTTTGAGGAAATAAATATTATCGTCAAATTCTAGTAAATAATTTGCAAGCTGAGAAGAATTTTTCTTGAGCAAAATATATGTACAGTTGCGGTCACGGAATAGTTTACAGGTTCACGTATCTAGGAGCCCATTTTTTAAATTTTTACTTCGTTTAAACGCACCTTTTACGTCAAAGTGACGTTGCCAGTGGTGTACTAGCTAGAATAGGTAGATTAAAATTAAAATATCAAAATATTTTACAAAATGAAAAATATAGAAAACAGTTTTTTGAATAAAATGGATTATGATCTTAATAACGAAAATAAAGAAGTCTTTTTTTTAATATGCATTTTATTTTAAATCTATTTTATATTAAATAACGATAAACAATGATAAATAATAATTAATATTTGGTGGAAGCCCCATTCTTGTCAATACAATTTTGCAGTCTTCTGTTCATAGATAGCACCAATCCCCTCATGTTATAGTTAACAAGCTCTTCCCATTCCTGCTCAATTGCTTCCCATAATTCAATTCTATTCCGTGGTCTAAGGTTTCTTTCATTTAGTTTCTTTGTTAACTCTGCCCACACATTTTCGACGGGGTTAAAGTCTGCACTACGGGAAGGCCACGGAAGAACATTAACATCAGTTTCTTCTAGCCATTCTCGAACAATTCTACTCGTATGCACCGGGCAATTGTCATGTTGGAAGATAAAGTCGTTGTTGGGGAATCTCTGGATCACCGATGGCAACATTGTGTGCTCAATAATATGTTTGTAATATAATCCTGTTAACTTCTCCTCTACATGATAACAAACGCTCGGGCCTTAGGCACTTATCCATCCCCATACGTTGACAGAGAATCCTCCACTATTTCTTAAATGATGCGTATACTGTTCATCATACCTATGATTTCTCGGCTTATAAACTCTTATTCGACCATTATTATACGACTGAAATACTTTTTCATCGGAAAATACAACCCTAGACCAAAAATTCTCATCGCGGTTTATAAATTCATTACAAAATTCAACTCGTCTCCTCTTGTGATCCTCAGTCAAAAAAGGTTTCCGTGCAGCTACACAATTTAGCAGTCCACTTGCTTTAATTCTTCGACGTGCAGTGCGAATACTGCCTGGAAACGCTGCCTCTTCTCTTGCCTTTTGAGCTGTGGCAAATGGAGATTCTCTCAAATAATCTACTAACATCTCATCCTGTTGATATGTGGAAATCTTCTACCCCCCTGAACCGCCCAACCGTGCTATAGAGTGAAAATTATCCCATCTTTGTTTAATCTTCCATATGCACATATGACTCACGTTCAAATCAGCAGCAACTTGCCTTAGTGACCAACCTTCTTCGAGTTTGGCAATTGCTCTTGCTTGTTGCGCATAATTCAAATGTATTCTAACCATTTTGGAAGAGTTTAATATACTTTTATTTTATTGTTGAACACTCGCGAAAGCATTGACGTTTTGAAATTTTTTGACTTTGACATTTATCAAATCCGTACGACACTGCAATTTTACAGTATTACAATATAAAAAGTAAGGTGTAAACTATTCCGTGACCGCAACTGTACCTATTATAATATCAAAAGTTATTAAGTTTAAAACGATAATAATTAAAACTGTTAAATGGAACAAACGCTTTTGCTCAATGATCCTGTTTATTTTTATATTTATATTTATTAAGATAATGTGTAGAAAATTAATACAGCACCTGATACTAGATTAACTATTATCATAAATTAAAATATATATTATACAGAGTGGCCCAAAAGCCTGGAAACGGCCAATTATTTCGTAAATTGCTAGTTATAATTGTACAAAATTTGAGGTACCCCTATTTTGGGATACGGAGATTCCATATTTGATATTTGCAATGTTGCTAGATTTGCCGTTTCTCAGATATTATTAGCAACTTTGGTTTTTCAAATGCATCACCCTGTATATTCAGTCATTATTAGAATCTTCTATTCAATACGAGTTCAACTATATGTAACACTTATGATTTTTTATAGTCTGGAAGGTCTTAAATACATAAAACAGAAGTCTGCCAACGCCTAATTGTTTCAATAAATTTTTTGATACTAATTATTTTCAACTACATTAAATTTCTATCCTTGTGTGATCGGTACACACCGGAGGGACCGCAGACGTTCGGATACAATTAGCGTCTCTTAGCAAAGACAATGACGTCGACTTTGCTAAGTATCAAGACAATTACTCTACACACACACACACACACACACACACACACACACACACACACACACACACACACTACACCTCAAATTGTAAGATTGGCGAATGGATTTAGTGTCCGCAGTCATTTAAACACAAACAAACAACAACAACAACTACATTATAACATAACAATTGAGAGATTAGACCATTTTTTAACAATAGTTACGTTATTAAGTGTTCAAAATGTGTTCAAAATGTAAGTTGACAGTACCCTAATCGATGGTAGAATGCGTCTACCACATTTCTCCATAATTGTCTAGAAATTATTTGAGATTAATCGATAATTCGTTGCCTTTGCTCTGCAAGACTTGGCTGGTTAAGTTTTATAAACTGAATTTTTCAAGTATACCTAATAGAAATAATCTTTAGGATTGAAATCGGGTGAACGTGGAGGCCATTCAATTCTACCGTGTCTACCAATTTATCGTACGGAAAATATCTCATCTAAATAACGCCGAACATTTACACCAACTATCTGACGTTAAATCTTTTTCGATAAAAAATGACCCAATTGACTAAGTACCTACTATACCTGATCATACCTTTAAGTTTTGTGATCTGGTATGGTTTTCACGCATTCAGTGTGAATTTCATACGAGTTGAACTATTCAATACGAGTTCAAAAATATGTAACACTTATGATTGTATGTAATCTGGAAGGTCTTAAATACATAAAACAGTGCAAAATATGTAGATTTTAATAAATTTAAATATTTAAATGTAGAATGCTGTTATATTGACATTTGTTCACGATTTACATTATAAACTAAAATGACAGTAGTTGTGTTTCGAAAAGTTCTGCAATTTAAATTGCTTCTCTAAAATGCCGTTCTCTAAAACGTTCTCCTATTCATAAGGCGACGGTACAAAAAACTGTAAAGCGATTTGAGAAATCTGAAGAAGGTAAAGACAGATGGAAAGAGAAAAGTTTTGTTGAAGATCCACATACATCCTCAGGCAGGGTTGTGCAAGTACATGATGTAAGTCGTTCTTCAGTCTTACGTATATTACGTAAAAATAAGTTTAAACCATACAAAATAAACTTATTGCAAGAATTAAGTGAGGATGACTTCGATCTTAGATTGGAGCTTACTGAGGTAATGATGGATAAAATTGAAAATTATTAAAATTTAGTTAACAAAATATGTTTTCCGATGAAGCAATCTTTACACTGTGTGGAATTAGTGTCCGCAGTCATTTAAACACAAACAAACAACAACAAACAAACACTGTGTGGAAGTGTAAATCGAGACAATTTAAGGTACTGGAGTGACACAAATTCACAATGAATGCGTGAAAACCATACTCAAAGACCACAACAATTAAACGTATCGTCAGGTATAGTAGGTACTCAGTCAATTGGGACATTTTTTATCGAAAAAAATTTAACGTCAGATAGTTGGTGTAAATGTTCGGCGTTATTTAGATGAGATATTTCCCGGACGATAAATTGGTAGACAAGGTAAAATTGAATGGCCTTCACGTTCACCCAATTTCAATCAAAAAGATTATTTTTATTAGGATACTTGAAAAACATAGTTTACAAAACTTAATCAGCAAGTATTGCAGAGCTAAGGCAACGAATTATCGATGAATCTCGAATTGTTTCTAGACCATCATGGAGAAATGTGATAGACGCATTCTACCATCGATTAGGGTACTGCCAACTCATAAATTGAGCACATTTTGAACACTTAATAATGTAACTATTGTTAAAAAATGTTCTAATTCATCAATTGTTAAGTTTTAATGTAGTTTAAAATAATTAGTAACAAACAATTTATTGAAACAATTAGGCGTTGCCAGACTTGTGTTTTATGTATTTAAGCCCTTTCAGACTACATAAAATCATAAGTGTTACATATGGTTGAACTGGTATTGAATAGTAGATTCCAATAATGACTAAATATATAGGGTGATGCATTTAAAAAACCAAAGTTACTAATATTATAAGAGAAACGAAAAATCTGGCAACATTGCAAATATTAAATATGGAATCTCCGTATCCCAAAATAGGTGTACCTCAAATTTTGTACAATTATTACTAGCAATTTACGAGATAGTTGGCCGTTTCCAGACTTTTGAGCCACTCTGTATATATTGCATCTGATTATATTAACCTAAAAATAAACAACTAAATATGTTACTATTGATTAAATGATCAAATTAGTGATTTAATAATATAAACCAATATAAGTTTAGTGTGAGGTTCCTTAATTCAGAATTATTGCAATTGGATAAGATGTATAGAAAGAATAAGTTTTTAGGTGATAGATTAATATTTAAAAATAGAAAATTTCTTAGTACTCGGTACTATATTATCATCCTATCATCCAGATTTTTACATCCACGGCAAATAGATACAGCTTGTTATAAAAACATGAATTAAAAGTTACATACTATAAACCGATGTCTTCTACATGTACATGTACGATGTATGTAGGTAGAGGAAAAAAAGTTTAGCACTTATTTCAAGTTTTTTGCGTTTTTTAAAAAGTTTTTTATTTTTTATTGACATCTGCATATTTTTTGAATATATATTTTTTAACCGTAATTATTCACCAAGTTTCAATAATTTGAATTAGTCCAGGAAGCTACTGCGCATCCGCTAATATGATGCGATTTTTCACACAATCTTACTCAAAAAGGACCGTTTTTAACAAATTTCTATGTTGCCAGGTCCAAAAGTTCGTAAAAATTGTTTAAACAATTTTTTTAAACAAAGTGCAAAAAATCCCATCTTTCATACCTAACAATTTTTTTTTTTAGGTTTTGGGTCATTTTGAACAAAATGGTTCTTAATAACTTTTCTCTAAGATTCGCAGTTTTCAAGTCATTTTTAACTCCCAACAAACAACATAAAACAATGATAATTCTGATGTCAGAGGTCAAAAATATTCTTCAAATATCCATTAACAATATTCTGAATTATTTTAGTTTATTATTAATATAAACCTTAGTTATTTAACTTTTAATTCAGCGAGTGCTCAATGATAAAAATCGTCAACGTAAAAAATGGTATCACTTCTACAGTTTAAGAAGGAAGAACTACTCAGGGCAAAATCGCGGAATTTTATGAAGGACGAAGAGCTCTACGAAGATACTAAGAATACATGAACTTATGGAGATGGTGATAAGGCAAAATTCAGACATTATCTCCCTTTCCGAAATACTCTACATAACGGCCACTTAACTACCAAGGATCACTAACTAGATAGATATTAAAATAGATAATCCCATTCAAAGAGGAGTAGCCATATTCGTCAAAAATAACATCGAATCGAACCAGGTGGTGTTGAAACACAGAACAGTTTGAAATGTAGGTATCAAAATAGCTACAACTAACATTTTTTTACTTGCAGAAGAAAAGTCATTGATCTTGCTCTAAAATAATTAGATGTCATAATAAACTCAACAGATAGCCGCAAATAATAGACAAGTAAACTCATTTCGAAACCCAAAAATAAAGTGGATGCAATCGTAAGAAGAATGGCAGCAACAGAGGCAAAACTAAAATATGTCGGATGCAAGAACCATCGAGGAAGTCAACGCGGAATACAAAGGAATAAATAATAAAGTTGCCAAAATCATTAGAAGATTAAAAGAAAGTAAAGCGCCAGGAACAGAAGGAATCCACAACATTGCCTTCAAAGAAATAACAAAAAAAAATTGTACAACTGTACTATACCTTCAGATACTGTCTAGAAAAAGCAAACAAATAGCAGCATGCCAAAAATTATTGTTGTAACTGTTCAGAGGAAAACGGAAATCTTAAGTTCTTCCAGTTACTTGTTGTTAAATATTATTTGGACTTCCCGTGGTTTTAGTAAAGAATACAAGACCGTACATGAAACTATTTAATACTTCTATGTGAATGTTATATTATAAAAAAAGACCTAATTGTTTGTAATAACGCAACTAAAAAATATTACAAATATATTAATATTATAATAATATATTACATGTTGTTACTTCGATTAATTGAAACAGAATGATGCCGAATGAGGTAGCCTTCCAAAGGTAGGTACTTTTCCAAAATATATCGTAACGGGAATTTCTGATTTCCCTTAGCGACAAGTCGTCGCCAAGCGAAGCTATGCTTGTGCCATTCCAAAGACGACAGGGCCGTCGTCAAAGTATTTAAAGTTTTAACAATTATCTCTCTACTAAAATCAAGGGAGGACGAAAGAAGACCGGACCAATCTCACTACTGGAAATATTGGGAAAAATACTGGAGAAAATCATAACCAGAAGGCTGTTGAAGCACGTATCAAGAAGAAGAATTATTCAGGAAAGCCAGTTCGGATTCAGAAGAGGAAGAAACTGCAAACTTCAACTATCAAGAGTCATCAGCGACACGAAGATCAAATTCAACAGGAAACAGAAGACAAAAATGGCCGTCCTAGTCATCGAGAGGGCTTATGACATTGTCTGGAAGAAGGCACTAATTTACAAAATAATTGTTTAAAGAAAAATAACAAACATGTGACGTTTATAACATAACTAGGTACCTTAATTCAATATCATAAAAATTTATTGACATATACTTTTTTTGTATGACAATAGCACGTAATACATTATTTGAAAGTATTTGTGTCACTTAGAATTCGATTTTTTATACTCTTCCACTTCGTGCTGCTTTAAGATACGCTCCTAATTAAATACCCGACAATTTAAAGGTGCCAAACAGTGTCACACAAAATTATTAAAACATAATTAGTAGAGATAGTGCAAGCACTCTTGACCATGGAGCTGCGCGAAGGCGGAGTCAAAATTCACGTAAAGGCAGAACGGTTCTTTGTATTTTATTTAGCGTATGGCTACATCACAGGTTCATATAAAATATAAATATATAAATATAAATTATATAAATTACAAACAACAGTAAATATAAAAATATTATTCTACAAACAAACATCTAGATTATAAATATATTCGATTGACTCTTTTGTAGCAGCCAGGAAATTTGAAGGGTTGCCATTATAGGATATAATCGGGCATTCCTCTTCTTCTTCTTATTCAGATGCAAATCCACTAATGGATGTTAGCGATCACATTTTCCATTAACTCTCTATTTCTTGCAATATGTATCAGAGATTGTATGTCGTTAATCCCTGTCCATTGCCTTATGTTTCGGAGCCAGGACATTTTCTTGCGTCCTATTCCTCTCTTGCCTTCAATTTTACCCTCGATTATAAGTTGGAGGAACTGGTATTTTTCATTTTGCATGATGTGACCTAGATACGCCGTTTTCCTTTTCTTGATGGTTTCGAAAAGTTGGCGTTCTTGGTTTAGGCATTCCTCTACCATGTGTTTTACTGTTTGCCTTTCTGCGCCGCAGTCGCAATTTGGTGATTGTATTTTTCCCCATCTAAAAAGTGAGTCGGAACATCTGCCACAGTTCGTCCTTATTCTATTGAGTGTGGTCCAAATTCGTCTCGGTTGGTTGAAGCCCTCAGGTTTGCTTGTAATACATGGCATGTTCCAGTTAGCTGGTGCAGCGTTATTCTCCCATTGTTCTCTCCACCGTTCAGTTACATTAAAGTTTTGATCTACCAGCCTTTTTGCTGTTTTTAGAGGCGGGTGTCTTGAACGGAGCCTATTTATGTCTCTGGCGGAAGTTCCGACATGGGAGCGGAGCTCAGGATCAGTATTGATTTTTGTAAATTCTCTGACAAGGGCATGTTCCCGGCGGATGGGTGGCGGAGCTATATGACTCAGAGCTGGTAACCAGCAGGTGGGCGTGGCCTTGATTGTGCCCGATATAGTTTGCATGGCTTGGTTGAGTTGGACATCAACACGGTGAGTATGTGGACTGTTTATCCATACTGGTGCACAGTATTCCGCTACGGGGTATACCAATCCTAATGCTGTCGATCTAAGTGTGGGTGCTGAGGAGCCCCATGTAGTGCCGCAGAGTTTTTGCAGGATGTTGTTACGAGTTCGGAGTTTTTCAGTAGTCTTAGTAAGATATTCTTTAAAGTTAAGCGTTCTGTCAAGTGTAACACCCAAGTATTTTGGGTGTTTATTATATTTAAGGAGTCTATTCCCAAAATTGATTTGAGGTTGATAGTTGGCCATCTTGTTGTTCAAATGGAAGCAGGACACTTCTGTCTTAGTTGGATTGGGTTGCAATCTCCATTTGCGGAAATAATTCCCTAGGGCATTTAAATCGTTTGTTAGAATGCGTTCAGTGACCTCGAATTCTTTATGACTTGCGGCAAGCGTCCAGTCATCTGCGTATCCAAACTTTTTTGATGTGGTTTTTGGCATGTCTGCTATGTAGAGGCTGAAAAGCATAGGAGCCAGCACGGATCCTTGTGGAAGTCCATTATTAAGTTTTCTTTGGGTACTAGTCTTGTCTCCCAATATAACTTTAAAGCATCTGTTGGATAGCATGGCGTTAATAACCTCAATGGTCTTTCTGCATGGGATTATTCGCATTAATTTATATATTGCCCCTTGTCGCCACACAGTGTCATAAGCAGCAGATAGATCGATGAAGACAGCAGTTGTTTTTGATTGCTTTTGAAAGTTTGATTCCACATAATTGGTCAGGGCGAGTACCTGGTCTGTGCAGCTGCGGTTTGGCCGAAATCCTACCTGTTCCACTGGTAAGTGTTGGAATATGGTTTTGTTGATTCTATTATACAACAGTCTTTCGAACAATTTGTACACCATAATTAAGAGTGCGATGGGGCGGTAGTTTTTCGGTGAATTATTACTTTTCCCTGGTTTTAAAATGGCGACGATTTTTGCATTTTTGAGTTGGTGGGAAACGTTTCCCGTTTGAAGGATGTCAGAAAAGAATTCTGCGAGCCATTGCCTAGTGAATCTGCCGCTATGTTTGAGGAACTCAGCGTGAATGGCGTCGAAACCCGGCGCTTTTCCTGTTTTCATTTCATTTAGGGCTTGCGATATTTCTTCATGCGTAAATGGGTTGGAATATTCTGTTGACTATGCAAGACTAGATTTTATGGTTTTGAGGTCTTTTTTAACTTTAATTGTATGTAAACGATTTTGAGGTGTCCTAGAGGTTGACACTATGTGCGTAGCTATTTGGTCTGGAGTTACTAGGTTGGTTTGGCGAACGGGTGGGTTGCTACTTCCGAGTTTCCGCAGTAGGGAGCAAGCTTGTCGACTTGACTTCTGGAAGTCTAGGTTTTCTACTGTCTGTGTCCATTTTTCACGCCTGGCAGCATCAATGCTGTGGAGTAGTTGGTCTGCAATCTCCTGCTTTCCATCTTCGCAATATTCTTCATACAGTTTTTCGCTCTGTTCTGTCCAACCAGGGATATATTCTTTGCGGTATCCTCTAGGGATTGTCGCTTTAGCTGAGGTGATTATTGCTCCTGTTAGTCTCCCGTAGTTCTGGCTCTTTGGTGGAATCCATCCTAGGCATTTGTAAAGGTTACTGGTGAAAGCAGACCAGTTAGCTTTCTTAAAGTTCCATCTGAGGCGTGGGAACGATCTTATAATCGGAATGCTGATACCGATTTTGATTAGGACGGGGCGATGTGGAAAGTCAGACATAACCCTTCGTGATGCTGCTAGCGGTTGGCCTTTGTTGTCAATGGTAACAAAACAGAGATCAGGGTTATATTCTCTCCTCCAGGCCGCAGATCTGAAAGTGCCTTTATCTTTGGCGTCAAATAGAAGGTGGGCACCATGTTCCTCTGCCCATTCCACAAGGGATGTGCCATTTCTGTCAGTGTCTGAGTATTTCCACATCTCATGGTGGCTGTTGAAATCACCTACGTATATGGCTGGATGTTCATAGGAATTAAGAACTTGGATAGGCCAGGTAATAGCAGGAGGTTTGTATATGTTAGCTATTATGACATTGCCTATTTTCACAGTTACCTCGTGGATGTTGTTTTTTGTAGAAGTGGCGATTAATGCTGCATTTTCTATGTTTGAACGGACATATGTTGCCACTCCGTAAGCTCTATCGTAGGTTCTTTGTAATAGGAATTGTACAGTGCATAGTATAATGTGTTTTGCATGGAAGTGGGGAATAAACCAAATTTTTGTCTACTGCGCCGTGGTCAAGAGTGTTTGACACACGCACTATCTCTAACACACTTGATTTCAAATAATTCATCGCATGTGTTATACCGGTGTTTAAGATAAATGTCGATGACGTCAAGAACTGAAGAGCAGCCAATTAGAAATAATACTCATTTTTGTCAATATTGTAAAGTCGCCATTGTACACCACAAAACAATGTAACAGAATAACACAGAAATTTTTCGGCGTAGTAACACAAGTTCTTGCAAATGCGTTTTAGAAGCCCGCAGGATAAGAATAATCTGTTTATTAACATCGCCATGCCTCTTCTATTTTGGCGATGTACTAAAATAAACAGATGTAAAAATTATTGTTATAGTGTCTTTCAATTATTAAAATTAAAATTTATTTTATCTGTTTAATATACAGTCAGACATACATAATATATATTAAAAATTTTTAGTTGTAAATCTTAAAGATAATGAGTAAAATTATTTTGAATTTTATCTGCCCTGTTCAAATTTATTTTAATTCTCACTAAATATTCAAGGGGTGAAATTGTATTAACAAGTACTAAAAGTAAAAAGACCAATCTAGACGGGTTTTAGTGAAACTTTCGTTATGTCTCATCATCTTCTACAAAAAGCCCACGGGGAATAATATGCCAGGAATAAGGATTTTAGGATTTTAGACCCTCCGTTTCGTTTCTCTGAAATTCTTGCGGTAAACGAAGGTAGGCCAATAACCCCTAAAACATTCCTCCGTTAACTCCATTCTTAATAATAAGGCGATATGCTTATAACGCGTAGTTTTGCTCATTACTATTACGCTAACGTTGTCTCTTATGGAAAATTACTAGAGCAGGTGTAAGGGCTTCATTCGGTATTTAACTTAAATTAAGTTACATTGGTTTACGTCAGGTGCAATAAAACACTATTCTCGAATAAATACATTTTCACGTGTCCTATAAACCGTATCACATTGATCGTCGATAGACGATAAATTATTTATATAAACGTTCTTAAACCATTATTTAAGCATATGTTTCAAATTACTTAAACAAATGCAGTAATATAATACTATTCGTGGAGTTCGGTCCTGACAGGTATACTAATTAGTGCGAATTTGTCAGCTCCAAACAAAAACAGTTATTTCAGATAGTAGTTATTGATTAAAATTTTTTTATTTTATCAATATAAGTGTATAAAAGTGCGTTCTCTTCCATCCTGTAAGTACTCTCTAAAATTATATAAAACAGAGTCACTTCACAGGAATTTACTGTATTTATTTATCATAAGTCGGCTTGATATAAAAACTCTAAACAAGTTTATTCGTTATCTATAACGACATGATAAAATTGCCTGTCCTAAAACAGGTCCGTATTTCAGATCTAAATTAAATTTAAATTATAAAGAAAAGATGCTAAACCCAACTGACGGGACTTCTGACTACAGAGGCTCCCAAAAGGAAAATAATACTAAAACTTATTCTTCTGCTGTGATTGAACAACAATTCCCTACCAAAGATCAAGCTATTGTATTCCCAGCCATGGAAAACCTAAAACTTCAAGATTACCTGATTCCATTAGGAATGTTGATCGAGCCCAAAAATATTCTATTTTCTTCACGGCTTTCTAACAACAGAGTGTGTATGTACCTAGCAAACAAAAACATTGTTGAACATTTTATGAATAATCACGGAGGTTTTATAGAAATTAATAACCAACAAGTCCAAGCACGCAAACTAGTCACTCCAGCAGAAAGACTAATTCTGTCAAACGTTTGTCCCACCATTCCGCATGCTTTACTAACTCAAGAAATTGAAAAATTGGGCCTTAAAACTATGTCTCCCATGTCATTTCTCAAGATAAGTGCCGGTTTGCCGGAATTCAGCCACGTTTATAGTTTTAGACGACAAATTTTTATTTCACCACCACTTGATTCAATACCCGAATCCATATTAATCAATTATGATAACACCAACTATAGGATTTTTTTTGTCACAAGATTCCTTGGTATGTTTTTCATGTAAAAGGCAAGGCCATATCGCAGCAAATTGTAAAATAACCCAAGAATCAGTTTCTGAAAATTATAACCAAAACCTTCACTCCCAGACATCTTCGCAATCCACACCTAATCAAATACTTCCAACAAACCCCTCAAAAACTCAAACCTCACAACCAATCATCAATATAGATACAACCCAGCCTACACAAAATAGCTCAAAACGCAGTTTAGAAGAAATAGTTACACCTCCTTCAGCGCAAGACGCTGATTCAGAAAACCCAAGTCTAGACCCGTTTGTTAAACCAAATGATGCTCCATCCAAAAAACCAAAGAAAAGTAAGGAAAAGACGCCAACTCACATACTCATGGAACCGGCCAAGGCATTCATCTCAGAGCAAAACCCTCCATTTATTCTTGATTTTAATCAAATATCCGATCTATTTGAAAATGTTTATGGTGCACAGGATCCAGTCAGCGTCATAAAAAACTACACTAACGATTTAGAAGCTTTAGTGAAAATTCTAACAGCAATATACCCTTATTTTAAACAAAGATCCATTAAATCTAGATGTACAAAAATAAAAAAGAAACTACTGATACATTTACAGATGACCTACTCGGATAGTGAGACATCAGAGACTGAAAGTGAGTTATCTCAGGTATCGAGACATAAACTTCTGTAACAATCCCAAGTTTAAATTTTTATTTATTATACACGGGCTTCTCTTCAATTTTGCAATGGAACATCAACGGTTTATACAATAACCTTCCGATGCTTCAAATAATCCTGGCTAGATACAATCCAGATATAATTTGTCTTCAGGAAACTAATTTCAAAAATGAAAAAACACAAGCTTTAAAACAATTTAAAAGTTACTGCAAAAATCAAACTAGCCACGAAAAAGCCAGCGGCGGAGTAGCTATTTTTGTAAAAAAGTCAATTGAATCCACTGTAATTTCTCTCCAAACTAATCTAGAAGCAATTTGCATTAAACTTAACTCAAGTCCAAATATCTACGTTTGTAACTTATACCTACCTTCATCAACGCAAGTCGACTCAGAAGCATTAACGGAGCTGTTACAACAAATACCCCAACCCAGACTTATTTTGGGCGATTTTAATGCCCACAACTTTTTATGGGGCTCTTCTACTATAAACGCTAGGGGAAGACTACTAGAAGAGACATTTGAACAGTCCAACCTTTCAGTCTTAAACGACGGCAGACCCACTAGATTCAATATACAAAACGGTGAATCTTCATGTATAGACCTTACGATATGCGAACCAGGTCTGACCCCACAGCTCACCTGGGATAGGCTCGACTTCCTATACAACAGTGATCACTATCCACTCTTGATTCATAATAACAAGAACCAATGTGGACAGTCTTTTACTCCAAAATGGAATTTAAAAAACCCTAACTGGAATCATTTTTCAAATTTAATCGATAGCAGTATAACCACACTTAAAAGTACCTCAAATATAGACGAGACACTGAAGAACCTTGTTACCATTATCACAAACGCAGCAGAAAAAGCAATAGGAAAGACTACATGTATAAAACAACGCAATCCTGTCCCATGGTGGAATCACGAATGCAAAGCAGCAGTTGAATCTAGCAAAAGAGCTTTTAACCAATACAAGCGCTACAAAACTGTTGAGAATAAAATTAAATACAGAAAACAACGTGCTATAGCCAAAACGACAACTAGAAATGCCAAACGCCAGTCGTGGACTCAATATGTATCAACGTTAAATGCAAACACTCCCATGACTGAAGTATGGAACAAAGTCCGAAGAATATCCGGATTGAATAGTAATCAGAATATCAAAAGCCTCGAAGTAAATGGAAAGGCAGTTACTAGTAACACTGAGATTGCCACAATCCTTGCTAACACATACAAAAACCGATCCAGTAATATTAATTATAAAAAATCTTTCATTAAATAGAAACAGCAAGAAGAAAATAAGAAAATTAGCGTTATACCTAATACAGATGAACCGTTAAATTTACCCATTTCTGAATTAGAGTATACAGAAGCATTATCAAATCTCAAAGAAACTAGCGCTGGCCCGGACGATATTCCTAGTATTTTTATCAAATACCTTCCAGATAGCGCTCACAAACAACTTTTAAATTTGTTTAATATTATTTGGCTACAGCACAAATTTCCTGAAAAATGGCGTGAATCCACAGTTATACCTATACAAAAACCTAATAGTATTAAAACAAGTTCCGAGTCATACCGACCGATAGCTTTAACATGCGCCATGTGTAAGTTACTAGAAAAAATTATTAATAATAGACTAAGATGGCACCTGGAGAGACAAGATTTAATTATTCCAGAACAAAGTGGTTTTAGACAGCAAAGGTCAACCATAGATAATATCATAGATTTGGAAAGTGACATTTCTGAAGCATTCGCACTAAGGAATAAATGTCTAGCGGTTTTCTTTGACATATCAAGAGCTTTCGATACAGCTTGGCACGATTATATATTAAAAAAATTACATCGTTGGAACATTCAAGGTCACTGTTTCTTCTTTATTAAAAACTTCCTTCAAAATAGAGCTTTCAGAGTTAGGACAAACAACACAACATCAGATATAATGTATCCAGAAAATGGCATTCCTCAAGGCTCGGTAATAAGTCCTACGCTCTTTATAGTGGCAATGAATGATATTCTCATAAATCTAAAATCACCTATAAAGGCACGCGTCTACGCGGATGATCTTGTAGTTTTCTGCAAAGGTAAAAATATACAAAACATATTTAATCACACACAGAACTTCATAAAACACTTAGAACTCTGGTCACAAAAAACAGGTTTCTGTTTTTCCATTGAAAAAACTCGTTTCATCCTGTTTTCTAAGAAAAATGTCACAAACATCCCTAACCTAAGACTATGTGATGAGGACCTAAAACTTGTAACGTCAATAAAATTCTTGGGCATGACATTTGAAGAAAATCTAAGCTGGAAACTTCATATAACAAATTTGATCTTATCTTGTCACAAGCGATTAAATCTTCTTAAAACTCTGGCCAATAAAGAATGGGGTGCGGATCGCCAAACACTTTTAATGTTATACAGAACATTAATCAGATCAAAATTAGATTATGGATCTACTGTGTATTCTACAGCCACTAAGACACTGCTAAAAAAACTTGACAGTCTTCACAACCTATCTTTACGCATAATATCTGGAGCTTTTCGCACAACACCAATCGAAAGTCTTTATTGTGAAGTTGGTGAACCGTCCTTAGAAGACAGAAGACTTTATTTAAGTGTAGCATATGCCGCAAAAATCAGGTCTAACCCAAAAAACCCTACCATTAACAATTGTTTTACAGAAAAGTTTCCAAATCTCTTCATAAATAAGCCAAGAACTGCCAAACCTTTCTACGCAAGGATTAGAAGCTATTTAAATCAACTAAACTACACGCTCCCAGAATAATTTTCTTCCCAATTGTCCTTAATTCCTCCACGGCAAATAAAAAATCCTCAGTGCCTAACCCGCCTCATTTCTTTCGACAAACATTCAACAAACCCACAGTTATTCAAATCCGCCTTCAACGATATGCTTCACAACTACAAGGACTATACACATATATACACAGATGCATCTAAGTCAAATGAAGGTACTGGTGCTGCAATCATAACCCCAACATCGACAAATAAATATAAACTCCCTTCAGAGTACTCCATTTACTCTGCTGAACTATATGCTCTATACCAGGCTACCCTTGCTGTCAATGCATCCAATATTACCAATTATATCATACTCACAGACTCTCTAAGTTCAGTCCAGTCAATCCAATATATCTACCCAACTAATCCTTTAGTTATCAAGATAAAAGAAGAAATCCACACCGCTCAAATGAATGGAAAAAATATTATATTATTTTGGATACCATCCCATATTGGAATTCCAGGAAATGAAGAGGCAGACAACGCTGCAAAAGAAGCTGCAAGAAGTGATAGTGCGGAATGTACTAAGACATTTACGAGTGCGGACGTGAAAGCAACGATTAAATTTAAAGTGCGATATATGTGGAATGAAAAGTGGAAAGTGTCATCGGCAAAGCTACGCGATGTAAAAAAATCGATTAAACCCTGGCCCACATTACCAACAAGTCGAAGAGACCAGGTAATATTAACGCGACTTCGACTGGGTCATACGCGACTAACGAATAGCTACGTGTTCTCTAACAAACAAGAACCAAGATGTGACAACTGTGACGAAAAAATAACAGTCAAACATATATTGGAAAAATGTCCAGCATTAACGCCAAAGCGCATATTGTACAGTATACCCAACAAACTAAGTGACATTTTAGGTTTATAGTGCAATATTTCAAACATAAAAAGTTTCTTAACCTCACTTAATATTTTAAATTCTATATAAACTAATATTATAAATGTAATAAAAATTATTGTTCGCTAATAGCCAATTTGGCTGATGCGATTTTGTTAATAAAAAAAAAAAAAAAATACTATTCGTAATATTTTAAATGCAGTATTAGTCGATTTTTTTTAAACCAACTTAACCTATTTTTTTAAGCTAACCTATATTTTCTAAAAAACGTACAGGGTTTATACCTATTTCTCTATACAATCTCTTTTTCTCCACTATCCATCTATTACACTCCAGCATTGTGTAAGTAACAGTGTCGGAGTACTCACAGCATATGCATTTGTCGGTATTTGTTTCTTCAAACCTATTAAGATATGTCCTAAAGTACCCGTGTCCTGTGATTACTTGCATCAGGAAGTAATCTAGTAACCTGTGATTACAGTCCACCCAGTCCATTAGCTCAAAATCAACATCTTACTCCACTGAATATCATATTTCGTGCTGTTTCACTCTTCCTACCATTTTTTGATTGATCGTTCCGTTTTTTCTTTTCTTATGGCTGTAGTCAAATTCTCTGTTATCTCAAAAAGGTGTCTCCTTTCTACTGCAAATACCTACAGAGGAACGTACCTCATAATAGTCCGCTTGAATGCTACAGATAAAGTCGTGTAGCGCATGCTACTTGCAACAGACTCGTTCTCTTAATTTATTCTCAGTCGTTTATTCTATATTCAAGTTTCTTATTATGCCTTTCAGTCGTATCCATTCTTGTTAACCTGTTTTCTCTGTTGTTCGTCAAGTTTCGTAGTCTTTCATGATAACATGCGCGTTTTTATTGTTTACCAATATTACCAATATGGACATACCACTAATGGACTTAACTTTGTACAATCTGTGCTTTGCGAATGACCAGGTCATCATCGCACAGGACTCTGAAGACCTTAGTTACATGATGCGAAAACTGTTAGAAGAGTTTACAGAGTGGAGTTTGGAAGTAAATATGGAAAAAAACCGAGTACATGAGTATCAGAGGAGATCAACATAACCTTGTCTTAGAGGAAAATCAAGATATCAAACTATGTGACGACTACAAATACCTAGGAGTGAAGATCACCCAGGACGGAAAATTAGATGCAGCCAGTATAGAACAAAATACACAGAGAAGAAAAGGAATAGCCTTACTAAACAGCGTACTGTGGGATAAAAGCATCTCTAAGGAAAATAAAAGAAAAATATACAACACAACACAATGGGACACAACAATATGTAATTACAAACAAGTCTATACAACACACTTCTATTATACCATTGATGGGCAGCTAATTGGATATAGGGGTAGATTTCCATTCTGTATTTACCTGGCTTCTACACCAGATAAATATGGCACTAAAATTGTTATGATGAATGTCGCCAAAACATGGTATATGGAAAAGGCTATTCTTGATATTGGCAAAGTTAACACTGAAAACTAATAGCAATGTAACTATTGAAAATAATTGGTTTTCTTTTGTTGAACTTTTTAACAAAATCGGTATAAAATTACAATGATTTAGACTTTGAAAAAAAAAGAGGAACATCTCCTTTGTTTTTAAATAAAAAAGTAGAGGGGCCTCTACTTTTTTATTGCCTCTACGAATAATAGAGATCTCAATTTGCATTTGATGACAATAGCACCCTGGTATCGTTTGCTCAAAAAAAAAAACAAAGTGATTATTTTGTCGTCACAGATGCGTTATTCAGATTTCATTGATCCTTAAAGTGATAAGCCTCCTTCTCCTCAGTCCTAATCCCTTTTGGGATGTGGTGACACCATCAGGCCTTCATAGTTTTTTTACAATTTCCCTCCATCCTTCTCTGTCCTGGGCTAGTTGTTCGGCTTTATGTAACCCTTGGTTAATTAATATTTTTGTTTGAACTACCCATCGGCTTGGAGATCTTCCCCTAGGTCTTTTTCCTTCAACTCTACCCTCGACTATTAGTTTTTTAATTGTGCCTGTTCTTCTAGGAATTTGTCCAAAATACTGCAAATATCTCTGTTGTATTTGTTTAAGCAATGTATCCTTTACTTTAAGTTGTTCTAATATCGATACGTTAGTGCGATGATCAATTCAGGATATTCTCAACATGCGGCGGTATACCAACATTTCAAAAGCGTCCAGTTTATTTTTATCCGCTTTCTTTATGGCTATGGGAAAAATAAGCGCCCTTACCAGCCTTAGTTTTGTGTGTATTGTTATGCTAGAATTTTTCTAAATTGCTATCAGTTTCATCATGGCTGTTCTAGCAATAGTCAACCTTTTACGTATTTCTCTGTCACACCCTCCGTCATTTATTATTAGGGACCCCAGGTACATGAAAATATTTACTACTTCAAAGCCTCCATTTTTTTATGTGTTGAAGACTACTACTTCTATTTAGCTTTAGTCCATATGTTTTGCTTTTTTTCTCCAAACATCTCAATATGTCTTCCATTTCTTCCTGATTTGCTGCGATTATTAAAGTGTCATCAGCGTATCTCAAGTTATTGATTTTTTGACCTCCTACTGATATTCCGCCCTTCCATCCGTCTAGTACCTTTCGCATAATGTGTTCGCTGTAGATATTAAACAGAGTAGGCAAGATTATGCTTACCTATCTGACACCTGCCTCTGTTCTGAAATGATCGGAATGGGGGTTGTTTATTTTTACTGTGCACTTATTATTTTCATATAGGCTTCTAATTAGTTGAATTAAGTAGTGGTGTGTTCCCATTTCCGCTAGTATGGACCATAGCTGCTGCCATTTGACTTTATCGAAGGCCTTTGTGTAATCCACAAAGCACATAAGCGTAGGAGTATTGAATTCACGAGTTTTTTCGATTAGCTGTCTGACATTAACGATGTGTTCTCTTGTGCATTTTCCTGGGACAAATTCTGCTTGTTTGACTGATATCTGAGGCAATAGAAAAGCTTTTATTCTTTTATGTATTATATGAAGGAGAACCCAGCAAGGACAAACCAATGTAGGCAGACAGCATCAGTAACGCATCAAGATAGTTAACGCGGAACGTGGAATTGGCAAACGGACATTAAACAGCCCAGACGGCGCAAGTGAAGTGCGGGAAAATCCCCACAGGGATAAGCCGATACAGTGAACAGTGAACGCAAACAATACAAAACCGCGACCGCCGAGAAACGCGAGTTACAATTGTATAGAACAATTAGAATAAGCTTATTGTAATGGACACACGTAATCACAAACCACTGTAATAAGTTAGGAACGTTCTTTCACTTGTTAAGTTTCAGTAAGATTAATACAAGATTAACTCAACTTGTCATACACATAGGTACAATACAGGGGCAGCGCGATACATTTGCTGACCACCGCACAATAGTCTATAAGAAACAGTAAAATATAACATAGAAATTGGGACTTATTAAAAAAGAATATAGTAGAATATAAGTTACATAATATGTAAGTAGAATCATTTTATTGTTGGAAAAGGAAAAGACCCCTTGGCCCTTTTCTTATTTTGCGAAGGGAGTAATGTAATGTAAACATAGCAAGAAAATAAAAAATAGAAAAAATAAGGGCTAAGTAGCATAGAGAAGATAATATTTATTCAAAATAATTATTATATATTCCAAATTAAATAAAGAATAAATTCAATACAGTAACGTATATATTTTAAATTATACAAAGATAACAATTGACCTAGTTTGACACAAGCCCTAATGTTTAAGAATTACGAAATCTGAACACCTTCGTGAAAATTAATACAACGAAGCGACACACCATCGCATGTTACATTCCAACACGTGGAACAGTACAGCAGAATCAGCAAAATAAACTAGGAATGTTCGCGGGACATATCAACTAAAAAAATTGGTCAACCAGGAAGTAGTATCGAGTGAGCGCTCAATGCATTAATTGCCAGCTCCGTGAGCGTTCGGACGCGATAGCCTCCAGTACACGATCAGTAATAGCTGGGCACCTTGACTGCCCGCTCAGGCAGTAATTGTCGGTGGTAGAATTCTATATACTAATCCGAGTATTCGTCTCCCTTTGCGCCGAACGAGTTATTATTGATTATATCTGACAGCTTGTTAACTTAATTGTAAACCACGTAGTATATTCAATACATTTGGAGACTCTAAATTTGGTTTTTATGTTTCTTCCGGCCGATTCAGACATAGACCACAAGAGTACAAAATTTCGGCTTATACATTTATCCGGCTTCTAAAGTAAGCCCATAGACCCAAACTCTTTACAAACCCTGAGACCTAGAAGTCTTTAAATCCCTATCCCGAAACTTCTCTACCTTCTCGTAAATCCACGAAGGCGAGCCAGCCATTTCAGACTAGTAGGACCAGTAGCCTCGCAGGGATAAGCATCCTTAAGGTTCATATCGAGGATGTAACAGTGGTGATAGCGTTGTATAGTGGTGAAGATTTTCTTACCCTCTAGTTTCAGATTTTTTACAATAGGGGGATATAACCTCCCGCTAGTTGTAAACTTGCAGATCCCCGAAACAACACCTGAACCAAGAAGTTTATCAAAACACGTTAAATGTCACTTTTGCTCCTCAGATAGAGACAGAAAAACTAAACTGTTGTGTAATATGTGCCAATTTGCCCTGTTTGATGACCACCGTGCAACAAAATATTTTAAATGTGCACAATAAAATGTTTGTCTGATACATTATTGTTCATTTTTTTATATTTAACCAAAATAATATTTAACCAAAATAATGTTTAGTTTATATTTCTTTATATTTTCACATAATAATGTTTAGTTTCAAGTGTGTTTATAATGAGAACCATTATTTTCTTAACGTTATTATATAATTTGCTTTGCTAAATAAACGATATTTCTTTTTGAAAAAATCTGTTTAATTAAAATGGTTTATTATGGATACTTCAATAACGTAACTCAGTTTAATGTACCAATTTTGCATAAAATCTACATAATTAATAATAATAAAATATGGGGTCAATCAGACCCCACGGTGATGCATGTGTACAGAGCCTACGAAAGTTTATATTATTAACGTTCTTAAATTCTTAACATTCGTAGAAAAAAATAAAAAATATTAAACTAGAAGAGAAGTAAATGTCAGTTCTATGATAAACTGCATTGTGCTATAAACCTTTTTAATTTAATTGATATCGTCCTAAAACATAAATTTCCAAGATGCCATTAATTACTTTCAATAACCTCTTTATTAATAAAGACATAAAACGCCGAAGTAAATTGTCAAAAAAGCAACTGAGTTATCGAACATAAAAAGACCCTAAAATGAACGAAAACCTGTAATTAATGTAATTAATTTCGAAAAGTGATAATAAACTTGAATAAATTTCGATCAGCGTTTGGATGAAACATGAGCTATAGCATATTGAATTGAATAAGAAAAATAACATTAAAATGTATAAGTGGCAGTTTTATAATATTGAAGACAAATGTTGTTAAAATGTGTAAATATTTAATTCCTAGCTAAGCGCTTTCGGCAAACAAAGCCATCTTCAGAACTATGGTCACATATTTTCAGTATCACTACTAGAAGAGATCTCATTTGATAAAAAATTACTAAAAAATTTACTTTTTTAAGCTGAATCTATTTCAAATTTTTAATTAAAAAACACATAAAATACTACACTAAACTCCGTAAAAACATATTAACCCGGGATCGATCCCGTGGTGAGAAAAAATCTCACTTTTTACTACTTCTTGCTATAATTTTGATAATAACTTTTTTAACATCTTGGGCCTTAAAAGGCTACATCAGCGCGTCATCACTATTAATTCGAGAAATAGTAGCCGCACCGTCTTTCGAAAGTTCTGCGAACCTTTGGTAACAGTGCGTCGGCAGTACGTGATACTATCAAAAAGGAAGGAACAATATTGTGATAATTAGAGTTCGGATAGGATTTTAAAGCATATAGAAAGGCAAAAAAAGCATTAAGATTCTACGAAAATATTTTATTATATTTTTATTATTATATTTATAAACTCAGAAACCAAGAGCTTTTCAAAATAAAAAACAAACTCGTCAATTTGTATTGGGAGCGGGACGAATTTTCATGCAAAATTCATGCCCTCCAATTTAACCCTCTACTACCACGCATCAACCCCCAGTTTTTTTTTAAATAGCAAGTGTGGTCGAGTAGCATATCATTTGAAAGATATTTTTTCCTCTACACGTCTACACGATACTTTTTTTTTAATTACGAAATAACAGAAGATAGTTTTAGCTAATTTATTGGTTGAACATCAGTAATAACAAAAAACAAAAAAATTTCATTAAATTAACTAATTTAATGTTCGAAATGACCTCCTGTGAGCTCCATACAATAATACAGTATATTTTCAAAGCCCCCTCGTACATTTGAAAATAACTTCGGTATAAATAATCGGCATTCTGTCACAATTCTTTGTCGCAACTCTGAAAGATCTACAGGCGGAGTGGCGTATATTTTTGATATTGGGAGTCCCTACAAAAAAAAATCTAAAGATGAAAGATCCGGTGATCTAGCCGACCACTCTATTGGATCCCTTCTGCCATTCCAGAGCCGTGGAAAACGTTGATTCAAAAACTGTCTTATGAGTATATCATAATGTGGGGATGCTTTGTCCCGTTAGAAAGTCATTTTATTGTTTAAAAGATTATGTTGTTTTTTGTAAAATGATAGTTTTTTGTAAAAACAAGCTTTACTATCATCAACACTGTCGACAATGCTCACTATGGGGTCAACCTAGTTGCTAGTTGCACAGTCAGGTTGCGTGTTAGTTTGAATGCTGTCAGTTCCACTAAAAATATAACTGGTAAATTCCACAAAATATTGTAGATACTTACATCATGGTATTTTCAATATTTTGAAAACTTGGCCGATTACTATTCCTACAAGAACATGTTTATTTTACTACGTTAAACAGGGTCCTCCAAATATCTGATTTCCTTTTGTTACGGCTAAACATTGTCATACAAATACATGTTTAATGGCGAGATTACTTTGGTTTTTGCTTAGTCAATGCAAAAGCAGTCGCAATATATCACCTAAATTAATAATTAATTGATATTAGGTTGAATGCTCGAATAAATGAACTTTAAAAAATTAAGACAAATATCGAGCACAAATTTAATAATCAAATCTTGCCCAAGTACTTTCGCTTTCTACAGCATCATCATTGGGCAAGAATTAATTATTAAATTAAATTATTAAAGTTTAAATTAATAATGTATACATCTAAACAAATGAAGTATACTACCCTGGAAAATTTCTCGCTCGATCCGAGCTCTACTACCTATAACGTTTATTATAAACGTATATATCAAATAGTTTACCCGTAAAAAATGAACTACAGATTCATGCATAGTGGTGTATAGCAAATAAAAAATATAAGTTCGAAAATATTATCGCCAATGAATATCTACCTACCTGAAATAATTGACGTTTGTACTTATATTCAGAATTACTGTACCTAAATACAGATTTATTACCAATTTCATTTTCATGAGAAACCACTTTTCACACTTTTTATTTACAACGAGTGGTGGCTCTAATTTCGATTTTCGAATCATTTTAGCACGATTTTTACTAGACTTTTTTCTTGGAAGGCGTGACTTTATTTTTCGCTGGAGAAATATTTCTGTTTTAAAAATATTTACATTTCTAGAATAAAAAATCCTCCTAAAACTATACAGTAAAATACCCAAATCGAAATGCGCCCGATAAACAATTATTTTTGATCATTGATCGTCGTTTACGGGAAACGGGTACATTCCAATCGCAAGTTGATGGCAATACTGGTCGTCCAATATTGAATGCAACTGATGAAGACACTTTAGAAATTATTGAAGAAGTCCCTGAAACAAGTGCAAGGGAAATAGCTGCTTAACTAAATGTTCAGCTGCTTAAACCCTATCACTTAACAACGGTTAAAGAAATATTGGTTGAAGATTATCCTAAAAAGATTTTTTTTTGCGATTAGTTGTTTATGAAAAGCGCTTTTATATTCTTGTACGAGGTATTCCCTTTGCTGTTCGTCAAATCAGACCAGAAACGAGACCTGCTGATAATTTAGCTCCTATTAGCGAACTATTTAACAACTTTGAAAATAAATGTTTCCAATAGTATACTCCAGGGTCATACGTCAAAATCGACGCAATGTTGATAGGTTTTCGTGGTAACTGCTGTTTTTGTCAATATATAGCAAATAAACTTTAAAAGCATGGCATTAAAACCAGCCGCTGGTTGATGCACGAACATTTTATGCCCACAGTATGGAGATTTACGCTAGAAAACAACCAGAAGGCCCTTATATACTACAAAATTATGCATCGAGCGTTGTAAAAAAAACCGTTGATAATACCTATCGAAATATTATAATGAAAAATTATTATTTTGCATCTATTCCTTTGACAAATGATCTGTTTGTGAACTTACTGTTGTAGGCACAATAAGAAAAAATAAAAGGGCTTACCTTTAGACTTTCTCACTGTAAAAGGTCGACCAGTTCATAGCAACATATTTTCATATGGCCAAAATGAAAATCACTGCACTATAGTCTCGTACACCCAAAAAAAAACAAAAACGTCCTAATGTTATCAACGATGCACGATGACAATTTAATTGATATAGAATCTGGTGAGAACAAATCAGAGGTAATAAAATGTTAATATAATAAAATAATTTAACTAAAGGAGACGTAGATGTTGTTTATGATGAAGTCAGAACATAATGTAATCAGAATTTGTAACAGATAGACATTTACTCTATATTGTACTCTTCTCTAGAGAACACACACACAACATAAGTTCGCGACGTTGTTACAGGGGCATTGAAATAAGTAACGAACCGAACATCGCTCCGTACTTTGTACCAAACATTTTAGCGTTCCAGCAGTAATTGAGTTGAATTCGCATGTGCAAGATGGATCTTGCTGCAGCAGCCTACATTCTTATACATTATTCAGTTAATTAAACGAAAAATATTCGTGAAAGAAGAATGTGGCAAACGCAAACTTATAAAAGTAGGGAGAAATATGGTGGCAATCACTTACTCTTGGATTTAAAATTTCAGTCGATCAGTGGGTTCTATAAAAATTTCACAAGGATATCTTTAAAAATTCATAAACCACTCAACTGTTCCTGTGCCTTTACTTTTTTTATTTTTCCTTTTTCTCTCCGTAATCCAGATCCAGAAAATTGGTCATTTTTTTTACACTCATCCACTGTAATTTCCATTTTAGAAGCAATCTTTTCCCATGCATCGTTTTTTATTTTATTGTAGTATCTGGGATTATTTGTGTCCCATAATATCTCTTTTTCCCGATAATTTTCGATTAAGAGTAAACTATTCTCTTTCGTCCACTCCACCTTGATGCACTCAACATTAAAAACACCTTCAACCTTCAAAATAACAGACTGACTATTTTGAATTACCTGAGATTCGATCAAAGATTCGCAAGCTAGTCCAAACATGAATTCGCGGTGTACATTGTCGCGCTCAAATTTCTTTTGATGCGAAGGCATTTTACCGACAACCGATGGATCGCTTCAATGTACGTTGTTGACGCGTCGAGGTACGGTACGCGGTTGCATGACTCCGTCCACACTTGAGAACGCGACGTGGTTCGAGACGGCATTCGGAGCATATGTGTACCCACCTTTAGGGTTGCATCTCGAAGCGAAGCAGCATCTCGGGCTTCGAGAACCTTCGCGATGTAGAAGCGTCAGACAACGATTTAGAGGTGGGACTACCCCAGAAGATTCGAGAATAATACTTTTTGGTATATATATATATGTAACGATGTTATGAGTTAGTTTAGTTGATAAGATAGTACCGAACTGTAAAGTTACAAATAAATATATTTATATAAATTCGAACTGCTCGTTTTATTTAATCTGGCTATATTATTTTATTTTTACTTATACATATTTGTCTGCCAAAGGTGGTTCGAATGTAATCGGACAATTTGTAATATAAAAAAAGGAATATATTTAATTAGACCTGAAAAATCATTTTTGGGCTGACTTTAATTTTTTTTTTACAAAGTGAGAAAAAATCTCTACACGGGATCTATGGCGGAACGTAACTTAACAAAACCTATCCTGGGTTAAACAATTTTTGGTTATAATACGAGTGTCAGAACCCAACCATTTATTGGAGTTAAAGTGGCAGAAAAAAGTAGCTATAACTCCAATAAATGATCGGTTCCTGACTCCCGTACCATAACCAAAAATATATGTTTTAATATATTTTTTGTGGAGTTCAGTGTACCGTCTTTTTTGTGTTTTTTTTTGGTATGGTACAAAATGTGTTCCATAAAAAGCAAAATTTTCTGTAAATGTTCAACAAAGTAGATCTCTCCTAGTAGTGATACTTTAAATATTTGACCATAGCTCTGAAGATGGCTCTATAACCCGAAAGAGCTTAGCTAAGAATTAAATGTTTCCACACTTCACGAATACCTTTTTCGATTTTTTGATTTTTCATAAGTCTGTACAAAAACATATCAGTCTTTTCTTTATACAGTTGACATTAAAAGACAGTGAAATGAAAAATAATAAGTGAGGAAAAACAGTGAACGTTTATACTTTTGGTATAGGCACCAGTTAAAAAGTAGAAATAAGTAGTCACCATGTTGACAAACGTGGCACTTATGTCTTGACGTATTAAATGTTTAAGGGTACAAGGTATATGTTTAGGTATAGGTATAGGTCTAGGTATAGGTATAGGTTTAGGGTATAGGGTATATACTGTGTTTTAGGGAACTGTTCATGGCTTCTTAAAAAATCCAAACGAAACGTCCCTCAGTGCCGGGCATCACTTAAGTGGGTTCTTAGAATTCCCCGGTCAGCCGATAATGTCCCAAAAGTGAAAAGCACCGATAAGTGTAATATTCAAATCAGGTACCAAAAAGGCAAGGCAGCAGGTATTTTTCAAAAAAACGACAAACAACTGTTTGTGTAAAAAAAGTAAAAGAAAACAATTGTGTGATTGTCATCACATGGATTGTAACAAATTTTGTCACTTTTTTAAAACAGACTCATTGTAACGAGTAACACTAACACATTTTGAAAGTAAGTGAAATCCATTACATACATCTGAAAATATATAATATGAGATAGTGGAATGTCGATTTTTGGCCTTTAATATCCCGAAACAATGATATTACCCACCACTAAGTTGGTACTGATGTGAGCTACAACGAGATGATTGTAATTAATCGAATTAGTTATTACACTGTAACATTATAAACATCACATTTTTATTATTTTACTTTAAATAATCATTTTATTTAAATTTCCTCTAATTATTTTCATGCATTAACTATCTCATTTCTTTTGATTTTTACTCTTCTAAAAATAGTCTGAGTTCAGAAAAATCCTTCTAAAACTTCTAAAAATCCTAACGACGACTTACTTTTTGCTGCACAAATATTGGATCATGAATTTCATTTAATGCATGAGTCTTCATTATCACAACATGTCACCAATTTATTTAAACTAACTGCTAGAACCATGGCAAAATTAGGAAAAAATAATAATGTCATATCCTATGAAGTAGTCTATTGTTTAAGCAGAACACGTAGATATATTTGATTAAGACATCTTAATAAAAAAATTAGCTTCGAAAACTGTAAGAAAAAATTAGAAAAAAAATATATCAAAATTTACGAATTGCAAACTGTAACAACTGAGTTGTTATCAACAGGTCCTCGAAGACACTTCGTCTCAGGACCATTTTACCTATGTAGGGTCATACGTCGCCATGTTACCAATTCCATCGGTAACTTAAACATCATAATCTGTAACCATATATAATGTAAAACAACTGTAAATTTACAACATTTAAAGGGTTTTGACCCATATAATTTGGTGGCTCATAGCATGTAGGTATACCTCGTTTACACTGATGATGGATTTAACCATCCGAAAACGTTTTGTAATATAATTGTGATAACCCGATTGGGCATTTTATTATATACCTTTTATAAAGGATTTGAAATAAATTTTTTGTGATATATGGTATACAGCCAGCTACAGGAACTTAGTTTCCTAGTGGTTTTAATAAATACATTCATTTTAATGACAGAGAACAACAAATTATTGACTGTTTCATTAAATTTAAATTATTTTGATCTAATAAGATAATATTTCACTGCTCTTATGTCGACAAATATTTAAATGGAATTTGAAATATACTTTTTGTTTTCAAGTTCTAGAATTCTTTGTTTAAAAGAAAATCAATTTCCCAAGAGATGTTCGAACTATTTTTCTATTTTCCCGAGTGTCATTTTACACTTTGTAAAAGATTTTTGCACTGAAGCGCAATATCAAATTCTATTAGGTATTCCAACACGACGGAAAACTAAAGAAATGTGATAAATTATAGAAATGTATATTGGGAATTGATTAAATCTTTGAATGTTTTTGAATAAAATACGAAATATTCTGATTGGAATTTATGGCATTTTATGTATTAGTTTCTTTGTTGATAAAAACTTAGCATTTTTAAAATCAATGGTTGACTATAATATATTTAGGCAGATATCTAAGTAAAAATACAAGACACTCGAGGATACAGGGGTATAGAATTGAAATCAGATTATTACTTACTGAAGTCTTGAGCTTAAATTTTCTAAAAACAATCAAATCTCCACAGAAAACTACGAAACAACTGAGATAGAATCAAAGTTTGGCATAAAAAGCATTTACGAGGACAGTATACGAAACCTTTATCAAAACGGACTGGACCAGTGAAACAAATAATGCATGTGGAAACCACAACACAAATATACTTAATGGCCACATAGTCGATTCTCTAATGGGAACTGTATAAACTTTGGAAGAAGCGAACCCACCGACGAACAATATTAATATGAAATATTGAACTAAAACAACATAAAAATATAAAACAACCAGCATATTACAAATGACTTACTTCTCAAGAAGTAGAAAACAAAAATCAATACTGCAATTAAAGAAAAATTAAAAGAATGGATATAAGATATAAAAATGAAGAAACATGAGAATGAAAAATATTCGGAGGATTTGAAATTTATACGAAATCTACGGAAGAAGGACATAAAGATAACAAATGTAGAAACCATCAACATCAATTTATTTAAAAATTACCACGTAAAAGAACTAGAAAAATCGAGATCTAATATATCTATATATATTCAACAAACACCCAGACGATACCAAATCCATGGATTATAAATAACAATGGAAACGACCTAGCTCTCAAACTGATAAAAACATGAAAAATGCAACACCCTAGCTGTTTATTATGATGACAGAACCTTTTAATTAATACCTAAGCTGAGATAAGATACATGAAAGCCGAAAAGAATGATGAATTATACAAATCCATAAAAAAGGATAAGAAAGACTACAAAAACTACAGCTGCATCTGAGTTAACAAAACTCTGAGTAGATTGTATGAAAAAGTTTTGAAATCCCTGGTCGAAAATGAATATCAACCAAAAAACTTCTTAAAATTGAGTGACGCACTGAAGAAATGAAGCAAATCATCTCTGGAGTGGGTCCATTAATAATCGAAGAGACAACCCTATAAACGCTTCATATGGCAGACAATCAAGTAGTCATTGCACATGAATAGAAAGATTTTCAATTCATGATAAACGTTTAAAACAGGACTACAACCAATAGGGATTAAATGTTAACTCAACAAAAACGAAATGCATGTGCATACAAGGAGCTGAAAACAAAACGTAGAAGATGAAAAAGTAACTTCGTTATGTTCCAAATATATTTATTAGGTGAAAACGATGGAAAAAGATCTTTGTATAGAGAAAAATTTGTAATATTTACATCCCGTGCAAGCTCTATCAAACCTTATCTAAGTATGGCTATCAATGGTAGGAGTATTTTGAATTGTAGTGATGTGAAGTTTTTGGGAGCGACTTTATTTATCTATTAATAGTAATTGTTGGAATGCATGTAAAAAACTTGTCTCTAACTTAGTCGTCGTTTTTTTTTATACAGGAGAACGAGTGAGCTTGAAGATTAATATAAACAAGACGAAGGTAATGGTGATTAGTAGAACACGAAATATACAATTGAATATAAGAGTAAACAACAAGAATATCCACAATGTCCCCAAGTTCAGATATGTTGGTAGTTGGATATCTGAAGATCTAGATCCAGATATAGGGATACGTAGCAGGATTGAGCAAGCCAGAACAGCATTTACTATTATGAGAACCTTGCTAAGCAACAGCAGCCTCAACTTAATGCTTCGATATCGCTTTGTAAAATGTTATATTTACTCCATACTGCTATATGGTGTAGAAACCTAAACCATAAAGACCAATGTGATGAACTGATTGGAGGCCTTTGAAATGTGGGTATTTAGAAGACTACTTAAAATTCCCTGGACAGATCACACAACAAATATCGAAGTATTAAATCGAATGGGCAGAGAACGAAAATTACTGCCAATAATAAAAAGAAGAAAGACTGCTTATCTGGGTCATATATTTCGAAATTCCAAGTACCAGTTCTTAAAGCTTATTATGGAAGGGAATATAGAAGGAAAACGAGGCATCGGAAGAAAGAAATATTCATGGCCTAAAAAACATAAGGGATTGGACAAATCTCGATGCCCATGCACTTTTTAGAGCCACACAAGATCGAAAGGAGTATTCCAGAATTTTCGTCAACATCCACTAATTGGATAGGGCACCATAAGAAGAAAACTTTTTATTTTTCTGAAGCTAAGTCAATACCGAATTATCGTATAACTATCTGGGATAACTTTTCTAGTATAAAGGACGTTTTTAAAGTCCAAAAGCGTACTGTGAGATGTATTGCAAACCGTACGGTTGCAAAGGCCTATTTAATGTTTTAGATATATCAATAGTGTATGGAATTTTGATTTTCAAATTATTGATACTAATTCATCAAAATCAAAAAAATTTTTATTTAACAGTCATATTCACTATAAAACACAAGAAATAAGAGACTGTTACTGTGATGAATGGCTTTGTTATATATGTATTAGTGACAGATTAAATATACTTAATATAAATACAAAATCGTCGGTTCTTAAGTTTAATTCATAGTGTTAAAACAATTATAAGATAACAAGTTAAGAAAAATAATATTTGGAGCATTTTATTTTATGTGATTAAGCCACAATAGTTGATTGGAACGAAATTTTTGATGTATCGGTTTCTACTGTGTAGATTGATTTCGAAAAGTGTATTTAAAAAAAGTGAGCTGTTATTATAAAAAAAGGTTGTTTAAGCTCATTTTTGCATTTAGGTCAAACCTACTAGTATTACACAAATTAATCATTAATTAAACCCAGTTAACACTTAAGTAACTTATATCGAGAAATATATCGAGTAATATATCGAGCATATATCGAGAAAAAAATCTAAACATATTAATAGTAATAACTTTTGGCATCTTCTTATTGTGCAGTGTTCCAACGAAGATTGGTGATCACTTTTTAAATGCTTCCCTATCTTTTGCAACGTGACGTATTTGCTCTGATATTCCTCCACCAAGATTTCTTCCTTCTTCTCAAAGAAACCTTTTCTTTTCTCTACTCTTCCTTGCATAATGACGTGTAGAAAAGGCTATTTATCGTTTCAAAGCATATAACCCAGATGCGATTATTTTCTTATTATTTGTGTTCAAAAGCATGTCCAATGCGTCTTGACACTTCTTCTTTTTAGTCTTTTGAAGTCCAAGGAGTTTTTAGAATACGCCTATATAGCCACATTTCGAATGCCCCTATTTTTTACAGATTGTGTTTTCAAAGTTCAAGTTTCTACCGCATACAGTTCCGACCATACATAATATTCGAGGAACCTTAACCTAATAACTATATTCAATTTCTGATTTGTAAACATTGACTTGTATTTTATAAATCCTGTTTGAGCTATTTCAATTCTGACCTTCATCTCCTCATTTTGATCTTTATAATTGCTCGAAGGTATTTATACTTGTCGACCTCTCTAACGGTTTATCCTCGAATGTTGGATGTATGTTGTTAACAGGGCTTTTCTAAATCACCATGTCTTTGGTTTCGTCTATATTCATTGTTAGTTTTTGGTACATGAAATGCTAAATAAAATTAAAGTATGTAAGTAATACTTTTTTGTATGTTTCAGTCTAGCATCGTTCGCTCTAACGGTAAGCATCAATAAACGGACATCAAACCTCCCATACCCATAATGCATGACTGATAACGCACCGGCTGACAAGGCTTAACAACAAATTTAAAATTCAGACTGCATTTTACATTTTCAAATTTTAAAAATTTTTGGCGGCAGTATGGCTCTAATCATTTATGACTCTAGTTCACCCTCATTCAAATGAGTCCACTTGGCAGCTGAGTACTTTTTAGTAAAGTAAAATACAAACTGGTCGTTTATCAATTATTCAGAAAATAATGATAAAAGGAATTTTCGCTATATGAGACATTTTTTTTGTTGAACTTTATTTATTTTATTTATCGTGTGGTATACAAGTCAACACAAAACAAATAGCAGAGATCAAGTACCAGAAATATTAACAAAGAAAAAGGGCATTGACAACCAAGGATCAGAACTACTACCGGAAATTACAATGGACGAAATAAAACTAGCCCTAAGAAAAGCTAAGAATAACAAATCTCCAGGCGAAGAGTCTGTAGTAACTGATGCAATCAAAATCGGAGGCACTTGCTTACTTAAGAAAATAAAAAATAAAATTAACAGACTAAGGTGGCTAGGACACCTTGAAAGAATGGACACTCTAGACCCCCAAAGACAGATATTCTATCAAGAGCCAGTAGGAACCGGGATAAGAGGCAAGCCAAGATCTAGATTCAAAACTCAAAAAATGACCGAATATGACTTGAGGAATCTAGGGGTGAGAAATTAGAAAATATTATACAAAAAAAAATTATACAAAACTGTATTTAAAACTCGTTTGATTGAATCACAAAACATCCTCAAAAATTATGTCTTCGCTTCCTTAGATAGAATAATATGGACTATTTAGGTCCATAGTTGCGTTACCGCAACATATTAAATGCAATTTTTTTACAATTTTATAAAAGTTTTTTTTACAAATTGTAAACAGCATTCTGTTAATAGAGGTTTAACAATTTTTCACGCAAAACTATCTAATTCAAACTAATGTCAAAAGTAGCAAAATAACTACGAAAATTATTACAAGCGAAGTACTTTAAAAAAATGCTTTAAAATATTTAGATAATATTATTGTTTTATCATTCAAGGAATACCGTTATTCGCTCCGTGCGTGACTGACGCGACACCTACCGCCTTCATCTGACAATTTGGGACCTCCCAATTTTCAGGTTAAACATATGACATGTTTGACATTGTTATTATACATGCGAAATTGACAATTATTAATAAATTAGTTTTTTAACTATATTTTTTCAGTTTATGTACAAAATAAATGTAGTATTAAAAACTGGGTTTCTCAAAATTCATCATAATATATCTTTTCAACTCCAAACGGAAAAGAAAGGGAAAAATCTAGTACTGGCAAATCAAGTTTTTCACGCAAAAGAGCTTACAATTAAAAACAATAATAGTAAAAGTTATGATATAAAAGCTAAAGTCATCTGCATTAACCTTGAAGCCTTATGAAATATCATTCAAGGTAAATTATTTAAATTTTTGCTATTTCAATTGCATAAAAATGGAATTATGTAATATTTACTTTTTCATATTAATAGCACGAATTCATCTTTTTCTTTTCTCTAATTGATATGTAATCTTTGGGAACCTATAAAAACTACACTCACTATTTTTGCTATTATTAGCACAATTAAATATTATTACCACACAGTTTTGATAAAATTTATGCGTAAAAATATTTTGTCCTATATTCCAATTTTGTCATATTTCGCCGCAACGCACGCTGGCATCATTTCAATGTACCCCTACCATGGTCACGCACGGGGCGAATAGCTTAGGACATAAAGTATTAATATTTTAAACGTAAAATTTATTTGTTTATAGAAAATCATGTCGTTTCAGAACTTTGAAATAGCGTTGCATTAACGAACCATAGGATAATAATCAGATCTATTCTGTAACTTTTCACAAGTCGAATAGAAATCACTGGAAATCACAAAGTCGAATCGTAATTAATTAAAATCGGAATATTGGATATATATCGCGTCGTTTTCGTGTTTGGATTGGCATTCTGTAAGTCACATCGTAATCAGTGTAAATCGAAAACGTCAACTTCTACCTGACGCGCTCAAAAGTTGGTGGCAACCCCGCAATGATTTGTAAAATAAGTGTTATGTGACGTTATGTTACTGAAAAGGCTAGTGCAGGCGAAAAATTCATCAAAAAAGAAGATTATATTTTAAGCTTGTCAAGAAAATTTGACATGTTTTGGTTAAGTTTGAAAAGTTAGTTACAAGAATACAAAAAGCAAGCGTAACAGTAAAGAAAAAGATATATGCTGAGTAGTTAAATTATTTAGTAAACTTTATCTTAATAAATAACACCACAGACTAAAAAATAAAACAGCTACAAAAATTAATCAACCGCTAATTGATATCAACAAGTCAACAAATAAATGTCAAAACAAGCAATGCGCAAGCGTTAAGACCAATTTCGATATCGAAATTTGATCTCGACAGAGCTTGTCTAGTCGAAATCAATTTCTACACAACATATCAATAGTAGAGGTCGAGATGTGTTAGAGAATACCGATTCCTACAAATTTCGGTCCGACTTGCTGACCTCTATTCGATTTGACTTATTTCTATTCGATTTGTAGTTACAGAATAGGGCTGAATATTGTATAATACATAGAATTGACTAATATTTGTGTAAACGTGACTATGATGTTATTTTGTCTTGCGTATGCTCGGCGTTATTGGCTCTATTGGCTGTCAATAGAACAAGCGGGATTTCGTACCGGATTTGTAACAAATGATCACCTACAGAGCATTAAAACTATCGAATACTATCGGTATTCTAAAATCGGAATCGGAAACTATCGGTAATAGAAAAGACTATCGAATACATTCGACCACTTGTTCTGGTTTTTGTAGATTTCCATAAAGCCTTTGACACGGTAGAATTTGACAAAATCCTGGAAGCACTACAAGCATGCCGCATTGACTATCGATATGCAAGGTTAATTTACAATACATACAAAAACGCAACTATGTCGGTGAAACTACATGAAAAGACGGATCACATCCCAATCGGCAGAGGAGTCCGACAGGGTGATACCTTACCGCCTAAACAGTTTACCGCAGTACTAGAATATGCTTGTAAAAAACTTAACTGGGAAGAGAAAGGCCTGAACATTGACGGTAGAAGATTAACAAATCTGAAATTCGCAGACGACATAGTTTTGTTCTCGGACAACCTCAAGGAGATATGTACAATGCTACATGAGCTTTAGTTAGTGTGTGCCAGTGTGGCTCTTAAAATAAACATCTCCAAAACAAAATTCATGACAAACCTAGTACCTAGAGGAAATGTCAATATTGGAGACAACGAAGTAGAGCTGGTGGAAAAATACATATATCTTGGACACGAAATAAAGATCACAAGAGACAACCAAACATGCGAACTACGAAGAAGAGTTAACCTAGCATGGGCAGCCTATGTAAAACTCAAAGACATCTTTAAAAGCGATATACCAATTTCTTTGAAACGTAAAACATTTGACCAATGTGTGTTGCCTGTGATGACCTATGGTGCCGAACCTTTGACATTGACAGCTACAAGTTCTAGGACGCTGCAAGTAGCTCAAAGGAAAATGGAAAGATCAATGCTGAGTATACCGCTTCGTGACCGAGTTAGAAATGAAGACCCAAGACGAAGAACAGGAGCTACCAATGTAATTTCCCGAATTGTCACACTGAAATGGAACTGGGCTGAACACATCGCCCGAACCAGTGATGAAAGGTGGACGAAGAGATTGCTTGAGTGGAGGCCGAGATTAGACAAAAGAAGTAAAGAAAGACCCCTTACACGATGGACTGACGATCTCAAAAATATGTCAAGAAATTGGATAAAAAGTGCCCAAAACAGAGCACAATGGACAAAAATGAGGGAGGCCTATGTCCAGCAGTGGACACAAAGGGCTGGATGATGATGTTGATGACGTGGTATACATTAAAAACAAATAATTAAAAATCAATATAAATCGTAACATGGAGTATTACAGACGAACATCTAATGTATTATTAATAAAATGTAAAATATTTTCATCCGCATTCAGTAATTCTTCAAAAACTCCAGGGAATCGCCTCTGAGGGCATTCTTCCACAATATGATTGACCGTCTGTCCTTGCGCACCACTGTCACACTCAGAAGTTGAAGAATATATTACATATCATAAGAAAGTGAAAAATTGAAGGCACACTTAGAAAAAAACAGGTCACTTTATTAAATTTCCCAATACCTAGTGAACAAAATAAGTAGGTGTTACCTACTTTGAATTAAAGAAAATAGGCACTACTCTGTACTCTGGTAAGAGGCCGTATATTTTTAATATGTCTTTCTTCTTCTTACGGTGCCTTATCCTTAAAGACGTTGGGCATTACATTTGCCCATTTAATCTTATTTGTAGAAGCCCTGAATAGTTCTATAGAGGTCATGTTCGTCCATTGCCGTAGGTTTTTAAGCCAAGAGTTGCGTCTTTTTCCTGGTCCTCTTTTGCTATTGACTTTGCCTTCGATTATAAGTTAGAATATGTCTTTAGAGGGTCCCATCTATCCAGCAAGAAGAATATCCAAGCTAAGCGCCGAATCTCAGTAGATCGCAACGTTTAAAACTGCTCTACCAGGTACAACACCCTGTCAGGCAAGTAAGTCTTTTACAGACAATTTCGACTTCCAATATCGAAATAATTATAATAACCATATTAGTCTGTCTTAAGACTACTGGAAAGGATCGATCCCATCGTAAACCGATAATCTCAACGGAAATAAGGTCTCGTACGATAGTCGTAGCTAACTAGAATTGCCTAATAAGATCACACTGTTTTGGCCCTTTCGACTTTCGGCACTTCAAGAGATATCGCTACCTAGAAATAATACGGCCTTAGAGGCGTTAAGGCATAATCTCAAGGATGGTAGTTTCTCACCAATACCTGCTTGAGTAAGTGCGTCAATCAAATGTCCCAACCTTCAGTTTTCTCGACTGGGCAGGATTACTATCGCAATGCCGGATCATCAGTAAGGTAAAACTAACCTTTTTTACGATTAAGCTAGCTTAACCTAGATTAAGTTCTTTTTCTATGGGTTAACAATCTAAACGCTTTGTAAATTCTGCTTCGCAATGATAGGAAGAGCCACATCGAAGTATAACAAAGCGACGTCGCTTTGAATGCTTACCCACCACAAGCCAGATATCCATGTGGTAACTTCTCTACTACCTCTTACGGAAAACTCTTTAAGACAAAAGGATCAACTGGCGGTGCTTTCGCAGTCCGTATGCATGCTGAACATCAGGATTACGCCAGCTTTTGCCCTTTTGGTCTACACGAGGTTTCTGTCCTTACTGAGCTGGCCTTAGGACAACTGCATTATTCTTTGACAGATGTACTAGGTGCCTTTGGAACTAGGCTTATCTGAACTACATTATTTTAAACATTATTAATATAAGTTAATGGTTAATTGTTAAACTGAAAAATTGTGTTTTATCTAAAGCAATATATTTTAATTGTGTATCTAAAATATACTGTAAAATTGTAACATTTTAAAAATTTGAAGTTTACAGCATTCTACAACTTTTGTAAATAAATTTCATTATTATATTTTATTCTAATATATTATCTACTAAATTGTATCACATTAATTCACCTCTCAGGAGTAACAATCTCAATATTAATTAAGGGTTCTTAATATGAAAACATTTACAACTTAAAAAAAGTATTCATAAATTATAAAAAGTCTATTTAGCTCTCTCAATAGTAGCGGTTAACAAGAGTTGATGATTAATGGCCTATTTGGATTTAAATTCTGTATGTGAAATCCGTTTTCCAGCGAATATGAAATACATAAACATGTCTCTAAACTCTCAGAATTTGGGTAAATTATTGCCACATTTGCGAAGAGTGGGTCGTAATATACCATTTTAGTAAAAATGATATTGCAAAATACCTCATTTAGCTTTATTCTGTATTTTGGTCTCTAAAAGATTAAATAATATATACTAGCATAAAAAAACATGAAAATGATGGCGTCATAGAAGTATTTCAATATAATTATTAAAGTTTTACTAAATACCAAAAATAAAAAAACCATAACTTTTACTAAATTATATGAAAGTTTTTTTATTATACAGGCATAAATTTAATCATGGCAAGGTGAACAAACGTTAGACTATTGCCTCAAGAAATCCCTAACATCATTCGGAATTTATATTGGATGACACAGAAAACTGCTTAAAATTCTTCTGTAAATATACCGCAGAGCAATATTATTTTAATTAACCACTTTGTCCCAATGCTTAGAATATATGCTCCATCATCATAAACACATAATAAACACCTAATACAGGAGTTAAAATCAAAATTAAATTAATTAAGCCAACAACTATAACCATAACTAAATAAGCAAGTTGATACTATACATACTGTTAATTAATTGAGAACTGTAAAAATAAAATTAGTGAGAGAATGGACTATTAAAGCATCAATGGCATTGGTTGTAACCAGTCTGATAGAAACTGTACAATATAGTTAGTCATTATTTGGTAAAATTGCTGTAAGGGTTGTACTTTAATAATTTATATATATATTATATATATATATATATATATATTATATATATGTATATATATATATATATATATATATATATATATATATATCCAGTATTTCTTATATATATATATATATATATATATATATATATATATATATATATATATAGTAAACTCTTAAATATTGGGGAAATCTGCAAAAAAACTCTAATGTGTATCAATTATTTCACCTAACGTTTTCGCCAAAGAGAATTTGGCTTCTTCAGGGCTGAAAGAGAATAAATTATAATTAGCTACCATATATTATCTAATAAAAAACATTTACCTTACCGTGAAATTTTAGAAATGTCGAGTTATGATGTTAAAAAACTTTAGCTAGTAACAACATAGTGGTGTTTTTTGTTACTATGTGCAAAAAAGTTTATTTATTAACGTTGGAAATGAGTATGGTAGCTTTGAACTTAAAACGCAAAGGTTTACCCAAGGACAATCGAAAAACCCAATGTAACTACATTTAAAGGAAGTAATTCTTTGAATTGTCGGCAATAACTAAATTTTTAATTGTTGTAAGTTTGAATGTGAGCTTCTGTTTTCATAGAACGCAAGCGCCGAAACAATTACAAGTAGTTCTTTTGATATCAAAGTCGTTAAGGTTTATTGGTAAAACCGATGAAGTTAGATCCCAGTATGGGGAGATATTAGTTTAGAATTTCTAATTGAAATTCTTTTTTATTAGTATATTGTTCATGTATTATTGTAATAATGTCTTATTGAGATGTATCTAAGAAAAGCAAGGGAATGTTATCTTTTTTTGTTAATGAAAATTATTATTAAAGTTGATTAGTTGTTAATAGATTTAAGCAAAGATTAAATTTCTTTTCTTTTCTATATATATATATATAAAACTACAATATATATATATATATATATATTATATATATATATTATATATATATATATATATATATATTGTACTTTAAAGTTTCTTGAAATATATCACCAAATACAGCAAAATCATTTATGGTTTACCTAAAACACACAAGGAGAATATCCCTCTACATCCTATCGTTTTCTGCATTCAATCACCCTTCGAAAATCTTTCAAAGCTCTTCAAAAACATTACCTCTAATGTCACAAATAAAAATCCTTATTATATTAAAGATTCCAATGATCTTATTTATAAAATTAAAAACATTCGCGTACCAGATAGTTATAATATATTTAGATGTCATTTTACTATACACTAATATCCCAATAAAACTTGCCACTGACATCATTAAAAAGAAGTGGAATGGCATAAAAGAGTACACTAACATCCCATTGCAAGAATTCCAATGATCTGTAGAGTTAACGTTACACCTAAAATATTTTTTAAATGAGGACGAAATGAAATATACCAACAAATTTATGGATGTGCAATGGGTGCAAGTGTTTCTAGTACCACTGCCTAACTGGTTCTGGTAAGACTGAGAAGAATCTGTCATAAATCATTTAGATTTTAATTAACCGTTCTTCTACTGGTATATCGATGACTGTATCTGTGCTATTCCAAGAAATAAAAGAACCTGAATTTTAGACATTTTCAACAGTTACCATCCAAAACTAAATTTTACTATAGAAATTAAATAAAATAATAAAATAAATTTTCTGACTATCACCTTACATCGCGTTAATAGTACAGTTAAAACCATGTAGTTTACAAAAGAAACATGGTCATCTCGATATCTCAACTACAATTCTCATCATCCATTTTCCCATAAGAAGTCTGTAATTAAAAGTCTTGCTGATAAGTCCGTACAACTAACAGATACAGAATACAGAGCAATTGCAATAAAAAAAGCAAAAAATGCGCTTTTAAAGAATGCATATCCCGAACATCTAATCAAAACTATTTTCAAATCAAGACTTCTTCAAATTTTATATATATATATATATATATATATATATATATTATATATATATATATATATATATATATTATATATATATTATATATATATATATAAGCGAGGAGGTTCCTACAGTCTCTGTCGCTTCTCGCATTTCGACCGCCATCGTTCTCTGTCCATCCATTCATCTTCTTTTGATGGCTCTATCTCTCATATTAAATTTTATAACAATACAAATAACAACAAACCCAACAGTATTAAAACTACTTATACAACTCTTCCATATATAAAAGGTATATCCGAACAATTAACAAATCTTTTAGCCAAACATAATATAACAGTGGCCAACAAAGGCAACAGCCTTTTAAATAAATATTTTACATTACTAAAACCACAAACTCCAACACTTGAAAAATCCCATGTTGTTTACGAGATACCATGTATTAACTGTGAAGGTGTCTATATCGGTCAAACCAGTCAACTGCTTCAATCCAGAATTCGTTCTTACAAATATGACAAGAACATGAAACAACATGAAAGTGAGAAGAAGCATAAATTTGAGTTTGAAAACATCCAAATTTTAAAAACAGAACAATATAAAAAGAAGAGGGAGATATACGAATCAATAGAAATAAAAAGAAATACAAACGCAATAAATGTCAAAAAAGATACACAAAACCTAAATAAAATATGTTTCAATATCATTTTAATAATAATAAATATAACACCATAAAAAGCTCTTAAAGTCATAACATATCTCCATTTTACCTTTTTCGAAAACATCAATGATACGCCCATTTAAAACATATAAAAATCCCTTCGAGTATCAGTTGCTAAAAAGTGTATCGTTCTCCTCGTATTATGTGCCCCAAGTATGCAGTCTTCTTACTTTTTACATAATTAAAAAGTTCCCTATCCTGTAAGCCCGCTCTTCTGAGTACTTCCTCATTTATGACCCTGTCCGTCCATGATATTCTGAGCATTCGACGCAGGCACCACATTTCAAACACTTCAAGTTTGTTAATGGAACTGGCCTTTAACGTCCATGCTTCCATTCCGTACAGGAGAACAGGCCACACGTAACACTTAAGCATCTTGTATCGGAAGTTGAAGTCCAATTTGTGATCAGTCAGAAACTTACGAAGCCTCAAAAAAGCATTTCTGGCTTGTTCAACTCTGCTCTTTATTTCATTCTCGGGGTCCCAACCCTCATTCAGCAAACATCCCAAGTATTTGAATTGCCTGACTTGTTCGATTTCTTCTCCAGAGACATATATCTTTGCGTTGGGGTAATCATTTCTACTTATAATCATTGATTTTGTCTTCTTGATATTTATTTTCAAACCCCGAGCTTCACTTGCAAGAGTTAGATCATTTAAAAGGCATTGAAGATCTTCGACGTTATCTGCCACTATGGCTGTATCATCGGCATACCTGATGTTATTAATAAATATGCCGTTAACTTTAATACCCTTATTAGAGTCTTCCACTGCTTCTGCGAAGGCTTTTTCTACGTACAAATTGAACAGCATTGGGGACAGTATACAACCTTGCCTTACTCCTTTTTTAATGGAGAAATCTTCTGTTTCGTTGGAATTTTGAAGACGTACTGTTGCTTTCTGATTCCAGTACAGATTGGCGATGATTCTTATATCCTTTGCATCCAATCCCAACTATTGTAGGTATTTTATCATCAATTCGTGTTTTACATTATCGAATGCTTTCTCGTAATCGATGAAACAGATAAAAACATCCTTTCTTTGATCTAAACAATTCTGTATCAATGTTTGCATACTAAAGATCGCTTCTCTCGTGCCAAGTCCATTTTTGAAACCAAACTGACTCCATCCACTGACCTCTTCACATTTCTTAAACAATCTAGTGTGAAGTATTCTCAGGAAAAGTTTTAAAAAGTGACTCATTAGGCTTATTAGTCGGTGGTCCTTGCAGAAGTTCGCACGCGGTGTTTTTGGTAGGGCGATAAATGTAGATCGAAGCCAATCTTTTGGAATCTGGCCCGTATCGTAGATGTCGTTAAAGAGCCTGACAATAATGTCTAGGTTTTCTTCATTAAGTAACTTGATTGTTTCTGCGTACATATCATCTGGTCCTGGGGTTTTGTTACTTTTTAATAGTTTGATAGCGTGTACAATTTCAGCTTTCAAAATACTTGGGCCATACAAATGGTCTCCCAGTTGTGGTGGTTTTTGTGTTCTGTCATCATTGAACAAATTGGCTGTGTACATTTAAAATATACATTAAATGTACTGTGTACATTAAATAAATTAACAATTTTAATAAATTTCAGTAATGGCTAATAAAATAAAGATTTTACAATGGAATGCGCAATCAGCTATAGCCAATAAACTGAGTTTACTTAAATGTTTAAATGAAAATATAATCGATATTGCCTTAATTTCAGAAACATGGTTTAAGCCAGATAAACAATATAATTTCAAGGGTTATAATATTATTCGTAAAGATAGAAATGATGGTTATGCAGGTGTGGCAATCCTTGTTAGAAATGTATTTTGTTTTAAAGAAATTCCAATTAAGAAAAAAATTTTAATGAAAATATTTTAATGTGTGGTATACAAATATTGAATAACAGTGAAATAACGCTAACATGTTTCTCTCTATACTGCCCACCTGATATACGAACAACTGCCGATTGGGACGCAATTTTTAACTGTACCAAGTCAAATAGTATATTTGGAGGTGTTTTCAATGCGCATCATTCAACATGGGGATCATACAAAAGTATACTTTTTCCAAAGTCAATTTTCCAAGTGGCGGCTTTTGAGCTTCTTTGATGCAAATGCCGACCATTGGCGTGGAAATTAAGAAAAGGGATCAGTTCATCAAACGCATATTTCAAGAAAAATCATAATTTTTATTAATTTTTACATAATTATATTCAGGAAAATTTTTTTTACAGAACAATTTTTTAAACAAATTCAAAATATCACCTTTTGTGCTCCAAAAAATATTTTTTAGGTTTTTGGGTGACTCTAAATAAGATCTATGTCATTTTTCTCAAAAGTTAATAGTTTTGGAGATATAGGCGATTTAAAATCCGAAAAATGCGATACCTAATATGCATTTTCGAGGCTTGAAAAATATGTAAATGAGTATTTTTGAGATTCAAGAGTATTTAAACTAAAGTCTCGACATTGATTTTGGTGAGAAATTGGGGTAATATTTTCCGTAGCAGAAAAAGGAGATCTTTTGAATTTGAATTGTTTCCGGCAAAAATGTCCGGCACCCTTCAACCTTCGATTTGTTTAAACGCGGTATTTTTGAATAGGAATCTTCAAAGGACAGAATCAGTTTTTTTTTTCAAATGTGAGCGGGCTCACAACATCTAATAAATAACAAATTAATTCTTTCAAATTAAAGCTTGTTAATTTTAGTGATTTATAAGAATATTGGACTTATTATTTAGTTTTTACATAAACCATAATATTTTTTTACAATTATCTGTAAATAATGGTTCATTCTGTCAGAAAATTTTAAAAGATTGTCTATCCAGCAAGGACAGAAAATCTCAAAATATTGTCTGTCCAGCAAGGACCACGAGGAGGTATGAGCCTTCCTTGCCAGGAAAGGAAAGGGTTAGGTATGTTAGTAAGAATATAAAGTTAGTTTTTTTTTCATTTTGTTTTTATTATTTTTTTTTTTTTTGTTTTTATATTTTTTTTTGTTTTTTGTTTTTTTTTGTTCTGACTCTATACAGTGTGTCGCATTTAAGATGAAGATACCCCTATATTTCGGCTATTAGAATAAATACCAATTTGAAATTTTGCACAGTCATACAGGTTGTCAATTCACATTTTTTAAGATAATCAACTGAAATTTAATTTTTAAACACGGCCTACTGTTAATGCACAAACAGGGTGAATCTTCAATATTTTGCTTCGAGTTAGAGATATCGGAAAAAGTTAGTTGGAAAAGATGTTCCAAATATTATTATAACCCCACATAACAAAGTTTTATGTCAAAATTCGCACTTTTACTTTTTTCAATAATTGAAGAGCTTATTTCCAGTGTCTTAAATCCAAAATTTCGATTTTTTTAATTTTCTTTTTTTAAACTTTATAGATTTCTTCAAGTCTAAAATAAAGTTATATGTACCAAAACAACTTCTTATTTGCCATTTAAAAGTGCATATGAAAATTGTAAAATTGTATAATTTGTATGTTAAATTTGTATGAAAATCTGTAATTTCATGGATTTCATTATATGGATTTAAGACACTTTGGAAATAAGCTCTTCAATTGTAGTCAGGATTCTAAAACGGACAGTTGGCTGTCCCGAGATGCATCTTTAGACAGCCAATTGTAGATTTAGGATCGAGATTACAAATAATACTGAAAAACTAAAATTGCGAATTTTGTCATGAATTTTGGAATGTGCGGTTACAATAAGTGGAATAACTTTTCCAAATAAGTTTTTCCGATTTCTCTAACGCGAAGCAAAATATCGAAAATTTACCCTGTTTGTGGATTCGCAGTAAGCCGCGTTTAAAATTTAAATTTCAGATAACTAACTATCTTAAAAATATGTGCACTATCAACATGTATGACTGCAAAATTTCTAATCTGTATGTATTTTGATAGCTGATATATAGAGGTGTCTTCATCTTAAATGCGACACACTGTATAATAATGAATACTAGTGTTCAAGATGCATCGCGATAGCTGTAAAGAAATTAATTAGAAGGACTAAAAAGAATCGTCAGAGTCTTCTGAAGTCGAATCGTTCCCAGGTTGTATAACTATTGGTGCTATTGCCGGTAAAACAGGATATTCATTTTCTATTTTTACAACATGAGCTTCGCAACTTTTCCACACATCGCTATTAATGCCACTAATTACTTCTCGAATATTCTCAATGGCCACTGCGCTTAATGTTGGTGACTGATTATATTTTCGCAATCGTTTTTTTACGGTACCCCAAACCATTTCAATTGGATTAAAAATGCAATAGTATGGAGGTAATCGCAAAAGAGTATGGCCGTGCCTGCTGCAAATGGTGTCAATAACGTATTCGTTTTTGAAATTCCGACTTTTGATCATTCTAATTAATTCTTTTTTTACTGGAATCTTTTTAGGAACAGTGATATTTTTAAGTTCCATAAATTTTAAAATTTCGTCCTTTTTCGTGTTATTATTAGGTATTTTATTTAATATGCGGGAATGATACGACGCATTATCCATAACAATCACTGAATTCGGCGGAATATTGGGCAAGAGTTGTTCAACAAACCACTTTTCAAATAAATCGGCTGTCATATCTTCGTGATAATCGGCAGAAGACTTTGTTATATTTTTGGCCGACAATAGCAATGCATTAGATACAAAACCATCTTTGCTTCCGGCATGAAGAATAATAACACGTTTTCCTCGTGAACAGGGTGTATTTAATGCACACTTGTTTGTGTTGTCAACCCAGCCGTACTTGACAACATCATGCGTATCGAACCAGGTTTCATCTAAATAGATTATGTTTCTGTTTGAATTACGATACTGTTTTATTTTACTCAAATACTCTCGTCGAAGTTCAACAATACGCCGAGATTCCATTATTACCATTCGATTATCTAATTTCTTATATTTAAATCCACAACTTATCAAAATCTCGCGCAGTGTTTCCAAAGATGTATAATTATATTCAGGGAAATCTCTCAATTTTTCACGAATCAGTTCTAAAGTAGGCACTCTATTTTCTTTGTAAAAATTGTAAACTGTTCGCTGAATAACGTCTTTTGCAGCAGTGTCAATCCTACCCAATTTTTTATTTGGTCGCTTTCGTTTTAAGGAATGATCTGTAACAATGCCTAATTTAATAATTGTATATATCGTCTTATACCCGATTTTTGTTAATACATGAATTCTCGAAACAATTGCATTATCAGCCATCAAAATATTTTCTTTTTTCAAACACTCATACATATTTAAAACTATTCTTTGGGATTGTACGTGCAAATCTTTATTTTTTAATTCGGGGCTGTCATTAACATAATTGTCATTATCTATTGATAACACAGAAGTTGATGCATCTTGATCATTCGTATCAAATGGTCTCCAAAATGCCATCCTAGAAAAATATAATATTACTTACCTTATTATCCGCCTCTGATAGCTGCTTGCAAAATGAACTATTTAGGGTGTCATATAGCCAGACAAACAGGTGTTCCATCAAGATTTATTGCGATGCGCTTCGCTGTTGCCAAGTTTAAAATTATTGAATGTAACTTTAATACCATAATTAATATATCTGCAATTTTTCATGTTTCCAGGTAAGGTATAAAATCAATAAAATTTGGAAAAAAATAATACAATTCTTGAAACCGTTTTTCAGAACTTGGATTCTTAAAAGTTGTCTGATTTCTTAAAAGTCGATCATTATATCTATAAGAGTATTACCGCTAAATTCACCAACATGGCAACGTCGATATAGACCGAACATCGAAATCACCTCGAAATTCTGTCCAGACTACAATGTTGCCGATATTCGAAAATTACTTAGAGTATAAGTTATATATACAAAGTTCACAGTTGCTTTAATTCATTAGTGAAGAGTCCATGGAAATATTAGTACCTAGTTAATTAATTTATATAGATATATTTTTTGAGAATATGTTCATATTATTTTTTAAGAGTGTCGTTCGTTGACTAGCAATTGAATAATAACGAATAGAGAATAGAGAATATTTTTTAAATATAACCTTAGGAATTTTAGGAAATATGTCTGACAACCTTGATTTGAAAGGCGGTCTCTTTGAAATCAGAGTGAGGCATATTTATGTTGGAAAATTATTAGTGGATGTACTATAACATCAAAGGCACGCAAATTATAACCGCTTTAGACAATACGGAGTTAGTACTTTTAAACACCGGATCACCTACAAGGTTCACAAATAACGGGAATAATTCAGTCGTGGATTTAACTTTTGCAACTCCAGATATAGCAATTAATTGTGCATGGGAAACTTTACCTGATGTACTGGGTTTAGACCATTTTCCAATTAATATAGAAATTAACAAAGGCATAAAAAGTAAAGACGTCATAATACACCCAAAAACAAAATGGAATTTGAATAAAGCAGATTGGACTCTATATCAAGAAGTTGCGAATAACTATTTCTCACAACACATTAAAAATAGCAGCAACTAAGAAGATAATTATAGCTTATTAATTGAAGGGATAAATAAGACAGCCAATGCCTCTTAATCCACTTATTAACCCTTTAAACCGAACAAAAAACTCCTCTTCCACCATGGTGGGATCAAAGCTGTGAGAAGGCTATTAAAAAAAGAAAACAAATGCTTAACACTTCTAAGCAACAAAGCACTATGGAAAATTATGTCAAATGTAAAAACGAAATTTCAAAAATAAAAAAGTTTAAAAAAATTAAAGCTAAACTACATTGGCAGCTCTGGTGCGAAAACTTAAATAGAAATACACCATTGACAAACATATGGACTCAGGCCAGAAAAATAAATAGGATATGTAGGAAAGGTAATACATCAGATAATTATGAATGGCAAGAACAATTTTTAGATAAATTACACCAGCTAATGCTATGGGTGATACCTCACACATTTTCTCAAAACAAACACAAAATAACACCAACCATAACTATAATATTCCAATTACCAAACAATGTCAAGATGTTTCTAATCAAAATTCTAAATGATATCTGGATTAATGGGGAAAGAATAGAAGACTGGAGAAAGGCTATTGTAATACCAATACACAAACCAAAGACCCCCACCTATGTGACTCATATAGACCTATTGCACTTATGCCCTATATACTCAATGTTTTTGAAAGAATAATTAAAAACCGATTGGAATGGTGGTTAAATACAACCGGCTCTCTGCCAACTACACAATATGGTTTTAAAAAAGGTTTTGGCACCATAGATGTGGTGACACACTTAGTTACAGACATAATAATAGGCTTAACTGAAAACGAGTATAATGGAACGATGTTTCTAGATGTGAAAGGTGCCTACGACAATGTCAACTGGTTCATCTTACGGGAAAAATGAAACAATTACAAATCCCTCAAGAAGTTGCCAATACGATATGCAAATTATATATAAACAGATAAGTAGGGCTCACAGGATATTTTAGGTGCCCAGTAAAATACCAAACTACAAATTTAGGTCTGTCACAAGGATCAGTCCTTGCACCATTACTTTTTAATATATATATATATATATATATATATATATATTATTATATATTATATATATATATATATATATATACTACTAATTTACACACCTCTATACCTAAAGCAACTATTATACAATAAGCCGATGATTTCGTTATTTATACACGTAGCAAATATCTCGACGAATGCATTAATCGTTTGAATTTAACCATGAAACTCGTTTTAAGCTCCATAAGTGATTTAGGGCTTCAAATCTCCGCAGAAAAATCCAAAGTTATAATCTTTACCAGGCATATCATGAAACCGATGCAGAAAATTACAATAGATGGTATAGAATTTCCGGTGGATACCAATGTCAAATACTTGGGAATCACATTAGACAGAAAATTAACCTGGAAACTTCATATTGAACAAATAGAGACAAAATTCAATAAAGAGCTAAACTTTTTAAAATCCATTATGCGAACTTGGTGGGGTGCAGAATCTCAAACAGCTCTACTTTTCTATAAAGCTTACATAAGATCAATAATTGATTATGGTTGTACACTCTATGGAACAGCCAATAAAACAAATCTACGTAAGCTGGATATTATACAAAACAAATCACTCAGAATATGTCTGGGAGCAATGAAATCTACACCAGTTGAACCGTTAAGAGCTGAAGCAATCGAACCTCCATTAGAACTGAGAAGATCATTTTTAGCTGAAAAAATGATTATTAAGTCGCTGAAGAAAAACTCACCATTCATTAGCAGTATGTATAAATTAAACGAATACGACCTAACTAAGCCTTTTTGCATTCATAAACACTCTCCTCCTATTTGTGATGGATTAAAAAACGTGACCTTAAAACCACAAACAAAGTTAGAGACCAACTACTTTTGATCACTTTGTTTCCTGTGATGTGAATATACCACTTTATTCGGAGTTAGCATCCTTTAATAGTATAGTCATAAATCAAATTTTAGAGGAACATCCAAATTACGTCAATATATACACTTATGGATCAAAAAACAACGATGGTACAGGTTGCGCTTTCGTAATACCTAAACGTATACAGAAAAAATACAAGTTAAACAAAAACACATCTATTTTCACAGCTGAGGCAATACCAGTTCTAAAAGCACTAGAATATGTTTATCAGGAAGAGGATCAGTATGCTATTATCTTTTCCGATTCACTTTCTGTTCTTAAAATTTTAAAATCTCAAACTCAAACACAACTAATGATATTATTTTTAGCATCCAAGCAACACTTAAACAATTATAAGATCAGAATAAATATATAAAATTCTTCTGGGTCAAAGCACATGCAGGAATAACAAACAATGAAATTGCAGATCAAATTGCCAAAAAAGCGTAGTAATGGGGAAACAAATAAATTACCAATTAACTACAGACGAACAAATAATCATAGCAAAACAGAGCATGATGAAGAAATGGTCCTATTTATGGCAAGAGTACAGCTTCACAAATCCAACACGTTGCACCAGACTTGAAACCAAATTGTACCAAGGAGAAAACCTTGGTACAATGAGTACGATTACAGTCGAAAAAGTATAACAACTATCAGCAGAATGAAGTTTGGTCACGCATTTTATCCAGCACATTTATTTAAAATAAAAATACTTGAGAGTGATCTTTGCGAAGCCTGTAATAAAATCGGTGATCTTGACCACATCTTTTTTGATTGTTTAATAGAGCTCAATCTAATGAGCTTTTCAGTAAAATTTTAAAATTAAACATTGAAAGCCCATTTAATATACTGCATCTTCTTGCTTAAAAAAAAAGAAGAAATTTACGATTGTTTGCTGTCTTTCGTCAGAACAACAAATATAAAAATATAACCACCTTTGTTAAATCCTTATGTCTTTTTTTAATGTGTGCATACCTATCTGTCCGAGGCCTACCTTTTATCGTTTAGAAAAATGCCCTGATCAGCCCCTGGGCGAGAAGAGTGTATTCCCTGTGTAATCCCTGTATCTGTTTTTAAAAATTTGTGTCTGGCTGTGTGGGTATTTACCCTAAAGCCAATAAAAAAAATCTTTATGTTTCTTGTGACGTATATTTTTTTTTTTTTTTTTTATTAACCCCACATTTATTACAATCTATCTGTACAATCTAAACCTAAATATTTAGGTAGATAATAGACAATAAGTAATAGGACTGACAATAATTTGGAATGACATGTAGGGAGGCATCCAGTGATGCACCCCTTTTTTTAAAAACTTAGCCTACAACGTGACGTATATTTTAAGTTAAATTCTTTTTTTTTTATTGGCTTTGGCTTGAAACCTTTAGCCACGTAATTACATATAAATATTAGTATTCATTCATACAGGATTGCACAAGGAGGCCACTTTTCACGCTCAGGGTTTCATCAGAGCGGCTTTATTGTAACAAAGAAGACATAAACCACGGTTAGGTAGGTGGGCAACATAAATATATGGTAAACATACAAAGGAAATGTACAAGCATACCATCAATTTTACACTCATACCTTTAATTTAATTTTTACAAGAAATATCATAATGATTTTAAAGATTTTTATATTGTCTTCACTTAATAGAAAATTTACGTTTAATGGTGTACTTAAACCCTCTTTTATTAATTCTTTTAGCAGCCACGTGTTTGTGTTACAATGAAGTGGGCAGTTGAAGAATATGTGATTTAAATCAGCTATACTAGTTCCACACTCAAATCGGTCTGTTGGGAGAACTCCTATTTTGTGTAGATGTTTCGGAAAACATCCATGATCTACTTTTATCTTAAGACAGTTGACACTGTATTTCTGCTTAGTGTAACATCTTTGTAAAATTGTTTTACATCTACTGTTGGTTGTAATTTGTATAAATGAATGCCCCTGCTTTCACCAAACTGAATCCATTATCTGTCCTATTTAAATTTAATATGTTGTTTGATATAGGCAAGTAAGTCACATGTTTTAAATTCTTCTATCACCATATATGGGTGCTGTAATGGATTTTAGCTATAGAATCAGCTACAGTATTGCCAAAAATATCTAAGTGTCCCTTAACTTATAGAAATTTAGTACCATATGGATCTGATAGTTTTAGTAACTGTAATCATTTAAAAAATTTCCGTTAAAAATTCAATGATTTAAAAAGATAAAGATAAACTAAAATTTAGTTTATTATCCAAAATTTTTATTGGAGATACAGAAAAAAAAATACAAAATTTATAAAAATAGCCAAGAACTTTTGTTTATAAATAGCGTAATTAACAAGTTGTTACACATTTGGAACAAAAATATACACAATGTTCAAGACAAAGAAAAATGTCACATTTCACACATTTTCTTTCTGTCAGATAACTTTCTGTCTTTTTTACGGGGATGCACTCCAATTCTGGATGTTGTTTGTTGTTTATTGCTAGGACGTTCTTGAGTGTTCTCTCTGCTGTCATTTTTTTTATTTTCGCTCTTATGTCTGATGATATTTTTTTATTATTACGTCGTTTTTCAATAAACGGTTAAATTAATGCCAAACCAAATCTTTTTAAAAAAAATTGGGTTTTAGTTTTCTACGCAAAAAATGCGTGGTTTTCAGCTCTATTAGATAATCCAAAAACTGCACGTATTTCTTTTGCATCCGTAGGTTTAGGTATATACTTAAGTTGGTCCTTATAACTCTGACAGACTAAACTGATTTTTTATTAGTGCATTGGACATTATCTTTTACAATAATATTATCCATGAATAATTTTCAGCAATAAATGGGCAACTTGCAATGTTTTACACTATTTCGAAAACTGAAAAGTAGGGTTATTAAATTTTTTAGTCGTGTTCTAACCGATTTATTAGGACAGTTCTTTGACAATCAATTTTGTTTTCCCATCTCGTTCGACAAAAAACTTAGATTGTCTTACTCTATTATCTTCAAACCTATTGTTATCTTGAGAGGATTCTTCCGACAATGATTGACTTTCCTGATTAGAAATTGCCCGATGACAATTTTCTACTGATTATTGCTGTTGGTTTTGTAAAACATCGTCACTGAGACGAAGGCTGACCTGGCTACTTTCATTTTCAGATTCGCTTTCTGATCCTAACTCTGATCCAATTAATTCATCCTGGCAAAGCTTTAAGAGGGCTTCTTGTTCTTTTTTAAAATATATTTCTATAAGTCTAAAATTAATAATATCTAATTAATTTACAATATTCCTACCAATTCAACTACGTTTTTCTTAAAAAAATCAAAATAAACTGTGGTAGTATAAGAACTTACCTATTAAAAATGAACTGGCGTTGTGGGGTCAAAATCATCAAAAACTAAATAATACTGAACTTCAACTGTATGTTGGGCTCAAAATCACCCACAAGTCTAAAGAACGCGACATCACTCATTCAGATCTTATTTATATACTGAAATTTAGGATGCAATACAAGGTCTGTAATAATATGGAAAGTCTAGCGATGTTGCCACTATTTTTTTTTTTTTTAATGGCATTGACATAACTCTATCCCTAATCGAAAACTAACGGATAATTAATAGAAGAATATACGACAAGGAATCTTACAGGGTCACTTGCTTCTCGTCTAGTGGCCCATCAAGACATTCTTAGTAGACAAACAAAACTGGACCACGGATAAGGTGTTATAACATTAAGGGTAAACAAAGGATTCAAATCTAAATTTCCACACGATCATGAAAAATTTCATGCTCGAGTACAAATTCTATAGCACCATGCATGTGTCTGACAAGAAATCTATAATGATATTATATATTTTTTGTGAGCCTGTCGCCAGTAGCGACTAAATATTGAATGGTACATACATATTAAATTCGATTAATTTTTTGTAGAGAGTTTGAATGCTGTTGAAACTTAGAGCATTCAAAAAAGATGTGATAAAGATCACCCAGTTTTCCGCAATGTTTGCAATTATCATCTTCAATCACATTTATTTTATATAAATGACTTGGATAACACGCATGTCCAAAGCGTAGTCTATTTATGGTGGTTATATATTTACGTGGAGATTTAAAATTCTTAAACCAAGTAGTTTGTGGAATAACTGGTTGTAAAGTGGTGTATCTTGTTTGGTTTGTAAGGCAGTAAAGATTCCATTGATCTTTCCATATCGCTAGCTGTTTTTTTTTAAATATCCTAATGGCATCTGATACACATAAAGAATATGGCAATAAAGTGCCTGATATTATACTGGTTTTAGCTAAGTAATCTACATATTCATTATCTTTGAGTCCAATATGTGCCTTAACCCAAATAAATTTTATATTAAAGCCAGAGTCTACTAAGTGCTTTAATTGATCTTTTATTAGAAAAATATAAGGATTACTAAATGTTTTGGGCAAAAAAGTGTTTTTTATGTTCTGTAGAACTGAAAGGCAGTCTGAAAGAATTACCGATTTTTTAATATAAGAGTTTTTAACATATTTCAAAGCTTCGAGTATAGCCAATGATTCCGCCGAGAAAATTGAAAACTCCTTGGAAAGTTTGTACTTAAATTCAGAACCTCCTGAGGGCAGAAAATAGGCACAGCCAGTCCCTTCTGTTGATTTGGATGCGTCCGTGTATATAACTGTGGCATCACTATAACAGTTCAAAACAGATCTCAGAATATTGTTGCTCAATTTGTTGTTGTGACTATATTTGGGTATTATAACTTCAGCTTTATGGAAGAGAGCAAAGAAGTCTAAATTTTTTTCCACTTTGGCCAAATTTTTTAAAAAAATTGAATTGTTCTGTAAAGCAGTGCATAAAGGTGGAGACGGCTTCTTAATCCAATATTTATGAGTGAGATCTGATTCGTTAAGTTGACGTATACTGGAAAATAATTTGGGATATGTTGAGTGGGCTTTGAGTACCCATTTTTCGCTTAATAAATTTCTTCTAATCGAAAGAGGAGGTTCATAAGCTTCAACATGTAGTGGTTGTATAGGGGTAGATCTCATAGCACCTAAACAGACCCTTAAGACAGAATTTTGAAAAATGTCAATTTTTCGTAGAAGATTTCTAGATGCAAAACCGTAAAGAGTAGCACCATAATCTATAATGGATCGTATATAAGCTCTGTAAAACAATAAGGATGTTTCAACATCGCAACCCCACCACACTTCGGTTGTTATTCTAAGAAAATTACTACCTTTGTTGCATCTATCCAGCATATATTGTATGTGTTGTTTCCAAGTCAATTTTTTATCCAGTATAAGGCCCAGATATTTGATATGGTTTTTGAATGTAAAAGATTGATTATCAAGAAGTATATTTTGATTTGGAGGAAGGTTGTGTCTTGTGAAGACAGATACTGCTGATTTGTCAATTGATAAATTTAAGCCGTTCTCTAAGTACCATGGGAAAAGAGAACTACATACTCTACCTAGGTTTTGCATACCGTTTTCATATTTCTTACTTTCTGTATAGATACAAAAGTCATCTGCATATTGTATTATTTTAAATGGGATATTGTTTATTTGCATATTATGCATGTCAGACGTGTACATATTAAATAAAATTGGCGATAATACCGAGCCTTGTGGTATGCCGTGATAGTTGTGTCTAGGTCCTATTAGCTTGTTATTATGGTCTCTGACGTAAATTACCCTGTCTATATAGAAACCGATAATTGTGTTAACGAAAGCAATTGGCAAATGAAAGAAATTTACCATTTTGAATTTCAATATTGACAAACAAACTGATTCATATGCTCCTTCAATATCCAAGAGTAGGGCTGCTAAATAGTTATTCCTAGTTAAGTTGTTCTGTACATCAACAACAAGTGTTGTTAAAGCGTCTTGAGTTCCAAAACCTCTTTTGTAGCCAAACTGGTTTACTGGTAATAAATTCTCTTTTTGTATCCACCAATCTAATTTAAATTTTATAAGCCTTTCTAGGGTTTTGAATACGCACGAGAGTAAGGATATTGGTCTATATGAACTCACAATATTTAGATCCTTTCCGGGTTTAAGGATAGGAACGACTAAGATATTTTTGAAGGACTCGACAACTATGTTATTTTGGATGATATCATTGAAGGTATGTAAAAGATGGTTTTTTGCAACCGTTGGTAGGTTGATTAACATGGGGTATTTTACATGATCGATTCCAGGAGAAGTATTAATGTGGTTTTTAAGGGCGAAGTCTAGTTCAGTTTTAGTAAAAGGTTTTAATAGAAAGTGATTATGTGAATGATGACTTTGTGTAGGCTGTGTAGGCAAATGTTGAACCCATGGAGGAGATACTCTATTAAAGAAGTCTTCTTATAAAGTATCATTGAAGGGTTTTGTACTATTATGTGATTTTCAGTTCATTTTGTTAGCTTGAGACCATATTTCTTTAGAAGAAGTATTTTTGCTTAAATTAGAACACCATTTAATCCAACTAGCTTTGGCTTTTGTTTCAGCTGGTTTTTAGTATAAGCAGTAATTTTCTGACATTTTAGATAATTATCAAAGCTTGGTGAACGTTTATAAACTGCTAATGCTTCTTTTCTGTTATTAATTATCAGATTACATTCTGGGTCCCACCATGGCGAAGGGGATCGATTTTTGGATTTAAAAATTTTATATTGAGGAATAGATTTAATAGCAGCATGATTAATGCAATCTATTAGAAAGTTATAATTTTCATAAGTATTAAGATAGTTACTTTTATTAGAAAACATGTGTTCAATTAAAGATGTATACAGCGGCCAATTGGCCTTTTTGATGTTCCACTTGCTTTTTGGGTAAATTGTTTCCTGCGATGTGTAGGTTATTGAAAAATTCATAGTTATTGCAAAATGATTGGAGCCTAAGGTGTCAGATAAAACTGACCAGGTGATTTTACTAGCTATATTAGCTGTGCAAAGTGATATGTCAATCATCGATTTTTCGGTACCATATCTAGAAAGATAGATTCACCATTATTTAAAATTACCAGATCTAGATCCTCGACACTACTAACAATTTGTTGACCAACTGCATCATTTTGTAATGAACCCCATAGTGAATTATGAGCATTCATATCTCCTCCTATTATAAAAGGTGATTTGACTTGTGAGAAGATATTTATCCAATCATTTTTGGAAGTACGAATTTTAGGTAGTCTATATATAGATAGAAAACTTAATTCTGTTGTATTAATTTTAACGGTAGCACCGCAGACTAAAATTTCATCGTTAAAATTGTTTCTAATATTTATTTGACAAAATGGTATGGTTGTTTTAATTAAGATTGCAACACCTGCGTACCCGTCATATCTATCTTGGCGAATTACATTGTAATCTTTAAATATATAATTCTGATTTGGTTTAAACCAAGTTTCGCTTAATAAGGCAATGTCAATATTTTCAGTTGTTAAAAAATAAACTAAGCTGTTTATATTCGAAACAACGGATCGAGCGTTCCATTGCAAAATTTTTAATGATTTAAGTTCTGTGAAGATGTTATTTATTGATAATATCCTCCAAAATTGTTTTTATTCCATAGTAAATACTATCTTGACTTATTGTTTTTATCATCATATCATCTACAGTTTGGATATTTGTGATTAAATTAAAAATGTAATTGGAAATAAGTGTTTGAAGATCTGTCTGAACTTGTTTATTTTGAGAATTAGGGATGTTTAAATTAGCAGGAAGGGGTCTAGAGGGCCCAAAATTAAAAGGAAATATAGGTGTGGTATGGGGGGACTGGGGGGTAGGAGAGATTAATTTTCGTTTTTTCGCTATGCTATAGCGACTTGAGGAGGGTTGTGATGTGTTATTTGTTTATTCCGTTATTTTCTAGTGTGGAATATCTATTCTGAGTGAATAATCCCGAAAAGGATGATTCACAATAAGTTTTTGCCTCGACGAAAGAAGTTTTTTGCTCAATCATAACGGTTTTGATCTTCTTCTCCAGTTCATACTTTGGACATTTCTTGGAAATGGATACATGATCCTTACTATTGCAATGGATGCACTGAATAGCATTATCCTGAAAAGCATGACCTTCATTTTTGGTTTTTCCGCAATTTATGCAATGTGCCTCTGTACTCCGACACTGCTTGGAGATATGTCCAAATCTCAAACAATTATAACACTGAGTAACCTTGCCAATATAGGTTTCCACAGGAAAAAATACACTATTTATTGCAATATAGCTAGGTAAAATATTTCCTTCAAAGGTGACTATTACAGTCCTCTTCGGTACATAGTTAGTTTTTCCTTCCGTATCAACCCTTCTAAAAGTTCGTTTGTAACCTAATATGGGGGAGGGAGATTCACTGTTATCTAATAAATAATTTTCATCGTATTGGGTATCAACATCTCTGATTAGACCTTTGATTTTTAGTAGATGATTAGGAATGTAAGCTACCAAATTTTCATTTTTTAACCTTAAATTTTTAACCAAATTATTTGCATCAGAAATTGACCTTAACAAAACTTTAATTCTGTTTTTCCAATGCCTTTAATTTCAATAATATTAGGAATATTCAATTTTTTATGCAAAATATGCGCAACTGTTAAAGGATGTAGACGACCTATATTTTCATTGTTTGTTTTTTCTATGTAAACATAAACATTATTAAAATTGTACTTATCTGATTTAATGTTGAAAAATTTTATAGCTACTGTTTTTTGCACTTCAGGTTCTGGCAAGATTGTAGTACAGTCACTGGTTTTATTCGCATTTTTCGCTGTCAAATCATCAAAATTTTCGATTAAACTGGATTCATTAATAGGCATTTCACTATTCTCACTAACACATGAAAAGTTTAAATCACCTATTGGCGTCTCTGGGGAAATTGCCTCCCCCATGGGGGAGTCGTTTATATACTTATTTATTACACTTTGTTAATGTCAAACTTCGAATCACCTGTACTAATTTAAAATCGAGTTAATTAGTAGAAAAAGACACTGGGCACTGATTATTTACGACCTATCGCTTCGAAAGTTCGAATAATGTGACACTATTCTAACAAGCGCTAATGAACTACGTGGATGATTTTTACCCCACAACACAGATGCCAGAATAAAATTTTAATTTTTGGTAGGTTTTTATTTATTATACGAATTATTGATAATTATTGACATATGTCATTACATAGTAAAGAGATATAGATTTCTAAAAATTAATTTCTTTGTTTTTAAGTTTTTAATAATATGGTTGCCTGGTATTTATAGATATTTTATGTAATATAATATTTTCTTAAAATATATAATTTATAAGTAGGTACTACTGATTATTAAAATTAAATATTCTATATTTATTCACGACTTCGTTAATAAATTCACTGTTGATAAATATATTACAAATTTATGGATATAATATGCCAATATCACTTTCCGCCACTGAAAGGAAAGTAGCCTCTGGCGAAATATCCTCCTTTATATTGTGGTTTATGTCAATATTGGCAAATATATTCAAATATTCTCTCTCTCCTTTGAAGATTCAACAAATAATTTACGATAGCATCACTACACAATATCAAAGTGTGCATTTTAAACCTGCACTGCTTAATATAAACTGACCAAACAAATACGATGAAATAAAAATATTGATAGCGGAGTTATTGATTATTGTCAAAAACAGGACATGTACATAAATGTGTATAGTGCTTTATATTGTTTGCTATTTACCTTTTTATTTGAGTTTTACAAATCTGCTGTTAATATTCGATCAAAATTATTTTACAACAAAGCTTTTTATGTAGCAGAACAGAACAGTACAAACATTACTTTAAATTACTGAAGGAATAAATTTGATAATGTTTAGGCCTATACGTAGTGAATAATTATTATTTTTTATTCGAATAAAATAATAGTTGAGAAAACTTGAAGGTCACACGATCTTGATAAATACTAAAAATAGTTATGTTATAGTAAAATCATTTGAAATACCGCTAGCAATAAGCATAATAGATTTTGAGAAGGTCTTCGATTCCATTTATAAAAGTCAGTAATAGAAGCTTTGACCAACCACGGCATTGACAAACTGTACATAGAGACCTTAGCAAATATATACAGACAAGCAAAATCTAAGGTCAACAATTATGAAAACAATCCAGAAGTTTCCATTACCAAAGGCATCCGTATTTACGATACATTGTTGTTTAGAACATATCGACAAATCTGCCGTTGCCGAACACGCTTTGGGAAGCGGAGAAAATCGGATACTGTTTGAAGAAACGCAGATGCTGGGCAAAACTTCACAGTACTACTCATGGTTGCATCGGGAAGCGGTGGAAATATATAAGCACCCAAATAATTTTAATCGGATAGCAGAAGGACTGTAAATTAACAAGATATGGATACCAATATTGAAATCCACAAACACCCTTCCCGCAAAACACGAAGAAAGAAAAGCTATTAAAAACGACGACACTTCCCCTCAAGTCAAAACCAGTGGTGGGGAGGCGAATGGAAGATATAAATATATTGCCTCCGTAGTACAACGCGGGCCTTTTTTGTAAGCTCAGTTCACCTCAAAGTTCAGAGCCTCAAAGTAGTCGGTAGTGCTTTTGTTTTTAGGTTGTGCGACGTACCTACAGCGCAGGGTCAGACGACAGCCATAAGCATTGTCTATTGTTCTGACCGCTAGGGCGACCACGTGCCGAGAACAAAGGAAAAAACCACGTGCCAGTTTCCAGTGAGTTACTTAGTTCAGTGCGGGATATTTTGTGGAGGTTAGTGCTCTTGTTAATTTTTCGGAGATTCTGTCGGTCACGATGTAATGTACTGGCGCACTCCGCTGTCACCACTGTACAGTCCTCGATATGAACCCTAAGGATGCTTATCCCTGCGAGCGGCTGCAAGGAATATTGGTCCCACTAGTGTGGAGGGCTGGCTCGCCTTCGTGGATTTACGAGAAGGTAAGGAATTTCGGAATAGGGGTTAAGGACTTCTAAGTCTCAGGTCCTGTAAAGAGTTTGAGTCTATGGGCTTACTTTAGAAGCCGGATAAATGTACAAGCCGAAATTTGGTACTCTTCTGGTCTCTGTCTGAATCAGTCGGAAGGAACATAAAAAACCAAATTTAGAGTTTACAAATGTATTGAATATACTATGTGGTTTACAATTAAGTTAACAAGCTGTCGGATATAATTAATAATAATTCGTTCGGCGCGAAGGGAGACAAGAAGAGATCTTAGCAAGAAAGTAAAGGGGTTACAATCTGTAATACTATAATTTACTCGGGTTCGTATATAAAATTTTGTTACCTTTCGCGTATTTAGGCTCTAGCTAATGATACGTCCTTCAGTTCTTCTGGAAATCGGATTTTTTTCAGTACCCGACACTTATACGGAACTATACCCCGTATAAATATAAAAATCGCGCGTAATCCGCACCTGGTGTCGCCTCTCCAATTGACAGCCCCGCCCAGAGATACTGACTGACTGCGACGCTATTAATGATCGCGTACTGGACGCTATTGCGTCCGACCCGGAGCCGGCGATCACTGCCTGAGCAGGCATTCACGGTGCCCAACTATCACTGACTGCCTGGTTGACCATTTTTTTTTAGTTTTTATGTCCCGCGAACATTCCTAGTTTATTTTGCTGAATCCTCATAATTTAAACCAGGTCGACGCGGGTAATATTTTTCAGCGTAGGTCTATATTTATTAAAACGTGACTAAGTTCTTTTTTGAACAATTGTTGATACTGGCTCGTGTCATGCAACTAATTAGGTCAAATTGCTTTTCTTTGTATAGATTAACCTGTATACGTTACTGTATCAAAGTTGAAATCTACAATAATTATTTTGAATAATTGTTATCCTCTCTATGCTACTTAGCCCTTATTTTTTCTATTCTTTATTTTCTTGCTATGTTTACATTACAACGATGAATGCATAGTGGGTGGTTACAGTAGGAAATGACATTCACGTACGCTGTTGCCGGGGCTGCCAGCTTCCAATTAAGCATCGGGACATACTAATGCTGACCTGATATCCTGTGCCGTACGTGAAAAGTACTATTTAAGAAGAAAGAAGACAAATGAATTGTTGTGGGATAGTGTTGGAAACTCATACAGGTTAGTGCATTCAGTTGTTTTCTGGTGATTCTGCCGGTCACAGTGTAGGCATAGTGGGTGGTTTCCGTAAGAAAGGCCACCTAAGTACGCTGTTGTACTGTCGGTGCTGTCAGCTTCCAATTGAGGGCTGTTACTACTGACTTTGTTTGAGTGTTTTCACTGATCTTTAAAACAATTAGTAAGCATAAGGAATAATTCCCACAGTTAACAGTTGCTAGTAAATTGTGACTATAGAGAATTATTGTAGTTACTGGAAATAGTAAATAGCAACTATAGAGAATTATATAGTACACAACGTGGGACCGATAGCGATTTAAATGGTGTTTGTATACTCCGGCTACCCGCCATTTTTACATTGCACAGCGTATAGAAAAAACGGTCCTGTTGAACCTCCCCCTTTAAAGTCAACACACAATTCTACACTCACTAATCATGATATCACTCCGTTTCCACCTTTACCTACACATAATGCTACAAAAAACCATATATCACCCCTACCAATCTCTCTTAATCATTCTTACATACAACACCTTTTTATCACCTGCACACACTTTACCTACATTACACATTCCTGAAGACACTACCACAAATTTGATGAACGTTGTTACTGATAACTTTGCCACAGAACTAGTAACCAACCTACCTGATGACCAAATTGACCGATTGATTTCGCGTCTGCAGCTGTCCCCATCGTCCTCCACCCCTAATACTTCTTTCTTACCCACTAATACCCAAGCAACCATTCAACAAAATACTTCTACTCCACATACCACACAAATTCAACCATCTACTCAAATCAACAACCTCCACCCACTTCAAAGTCACAATCCAACATATGCGACGGCCATGCACACACCTAGACCACAACCTTCTCCTGCCACTCCTTCTACTTTTAACTCACATACCAATACACAACCAACATACACAACAAAAACATCTTTTAATTACACTATCACTAACATTCCTCTGGAGAAATCTTCACAAAGAGATTTTTTCAGGGTTATCAACTCCAGAGAGCTTCTGCCAAACCAGATCTCGACGGTTAAAGTTTTTTCGACACAGATAGCACATCTTACCACTCTTCACGTAATTAATCATGTCGAGCTCCAGCATAGACTCCGTGACGCGTTGAGAGATCCTAAAGTCCAGATCACTCCGACACACATACCCTCACCAATAAATAATAACCGTCCAAACTCTCCTTCATTCATGGTGGTCGTCAAAGGCGTAGATAAAATCTACTCCGATGCCGACCTCACCCGCAGATTCATAGAAATGGATATCCCTGTAGTCAAACTATGGCGGATAATTTCTCGTAGCAATCTTCCTACCACATTCATCAAACTAGTCACATCTTGTGAACTTAAGTACACGGAGATGTTGACCAGAGGCAACTTTATGGAAGGGCTCCGTATGAAAGTAGAGCTCCCATTAAATTCCAATTCTGCTCCTTCTATGCCAAAGTATTGCGGCTGGTGCAGCCATAACGGGCATACCATAGCGGAGTGCCCGCAATAGCAGTACAGGTGCCCTACTTACTTCCAAGAACACAAATCCATTTCCTGCCCTACACCTCCGCCACCTAAATGTCCCAACCTTGACATCCTGGCAACAACAAGACTTCCTGATGATTGACAGCCACCTCAATAATCATACGTCACTCACACTAGTCTCTTATTATAAACATCTAGCTCAACCGTTATCCGAAACATTGTTTGGTTATGTTTCCAGCCTAAATAAGGCAATCATACTCGGAGACTTTAACGCCAGGCACACGCAATTTGGCGACATGGCTACGAAGCGTACAGGCAATGACTTTTTGGATCTGCTCATTAATCTCCCTCTACACCGTGTTCTTAACCGTGAACCGACCTTTTTGGGTCTGCAGGGCATATCGTCTGTCGATCATATCGTGTGTACATACGATGAAATTGACCTACTTGACGATTAGTGATTTTTGGGCGACTCAATCACGTCGGACCACCTACCACTGCTGGGTAAAAAATAGGTATTTAACCCTCCACCTCCTAACCCTGCAAACATAATAAGAGTCTATAATCATGCCAACTGGGACCTATACAGTACCTTTTTATCAGTCAACACTCCTGAGTTAGGCAACTTAACAGATCCTGATGATATTGATCGGGGTATCACGGTTATTACTGAGCTAATAAACCAAGTAATTGATTTTTTAGTCCCTAATAGGGTTGTCCACCCTAACAAACCACCTCTACTCTAATATATCATTAACAATATCAAACAAAAGAGACGACTCCTTCGACAGTTTTAACGCACCCGAAACCCTCTTGTCAAAACAGAATAAAACCGCCTGTCTGCGGTGATCAAGTTGCAGTTGAATAATCTGCAGTCCGTTAGTGGATTGCGGCCACCTCTAGTCTTGATTATCGTAACTGAGGTAGGTTCTGGCACAAATTCAAATGCCTAACTAAACAGAAAACCAATAGTCGTTCTCACCTTGAAGTGAATAATTAAATCATAAATTCAAATCATCAGAAGGCCAACGCCTTTAAAATTCATTTACAAAGTACCTTAATCTCTACTAATAATCCTAAATTTGACCTCGCTTTTCGTACAAGAATCGAAAGAGACATCACACGACAGCTTGATTCGATCCGCAGGCGCCCCACGATCACCCCATCATGATGCCGGTTGATCAACAAACTTTTAAAATTCGTCCTCTATTTGACGAATATAATTAATGCCACTCTTAAACTCTGCTACTTCCCATCCCCTTGGAAAGTAGCCAATACAATTATGCTCGTGAAAAATGGTAAATCCCGTATCGATCCACACTAGTCTCGTTGACTTTACCACCGAACACAATATTATTCCTTTATTTCAATTCGGCTTTAGAGAAGGGTATTGGAACTCTACCAATACGGCATTGACAGAAATCGTCACACATCTCACACATAGCCTGAACGACGGAAAAGTTTCACTAGGCATCTTTTTCGATGTTTAAAAAGCCTTTGACAAAGTTTGGCATATAGGATTGGTCAAGAAACCGCGGAACATCGGCCTGCCACTCTCATTTGTCAGACTTATCTATTCATCTATCTCTGATCGTCTGATTATGGTAAAGGAGTGGCACACTCATTCACACAAACAAAATCATTCATTAGGCTGGTCATCGAGTATAGATCTAACATCTATATTACGATGCGCGACCATAACATACGTATACTGCTTTTTGGAAAGAAATATTCTGCTTAGAGTAAACAAAAAGCGATGCGATTACCCTTCCGCACTCATACATCATTTGTCGAATATTCTGAATTAGAGACTTCTCTCTCTGAGCAGGAGTTACACAAATCGCACCATCCGGTGCTAAAACCTCAGAGCACAACGCATCCTTAAAACTGCCTGCTCATCCCTCGGCAATGTCTTCAGAAGACACCCTAAATCCAAACTCCCATTCCTTCCTACTATTTTACTGGACCTTGCCAGCAATGAACTCCCTGATGAATACATTGACAACCTGGAGGCAACTCCACTCATTTATCGCCGCTATCAATAAACTTAAATGCTCACTTCGAGCTTGCCTAGACAGGGGGGATCGCTTTTCTGTGGTTTCCCGTTCCCATTGCACATGATACCTGTCTATTGTAGAGGTTACAGCCACAGATGCCCCTTTCTCGTGGTGTTCTCACAATTTACTAATATCAATAACAATAATAATATCAATAACACTAATAATATCAATAACATATTTATTAATTAATAATTATTTTTAGATTAATAACTTTCTGAACAGAATCGTTTTACACATTGTCTTTTACTTCTGATTGTCCAGGAGCTCCTCCGACGATGACCGCCAGTGGACCACAACACAAGAAGAAACAGCCAACAAACAAAACACAACAAACCACGTCCTGAAGAGGCAGAAGGCCTAGGACAGGACAACAAATCCAAGAAAAATATACCAAGAGAATGAAGACAAAAGACAATGAGACACAACAGTTTCAGCCTACAAGAGAAGCAGTAACATCTCCAGAAAATGTCAGCCCTAGTGTTGGCAAAACGTCGAGAACTAATCTCAAAAGACAACTGCCTAACAGCCCGAACAAACAGTTTAACAACGACAGAAATAATTTTATTTCATAATTGGTTTCCAACCTATTTAAAGTAAAAAATGCGGTGGATACAAAACTGATCAATATTTTTTTTGTAAACATACTTTAAACCCAAAGAGGTTTAAAAATAGTAAGGTCTATATTAATAAATATATTTATTATATGTCCTTTATTATAGGAGATACCATTTCGTTTTAAGCTAAGCACACCCTAATAATTGAAACAGCAATATCATCTGTATAATGTTACGTGGTTCACTTACTGTGTACCTAATTGTGGTAAGAAGTGTATACGTGGGACTTACATACTTTTTTTTATTACATGTACAATTAGCATGTGGTCTTTTGCTGTGCTAAGTTTAAGATAATTTGTAAATTGTATTTAGCTTTAATTATTTGTTTAAACAACATAATCATTTACGTCCAATGTCGTAAGCTTCTTTACATGTTTAATATATGGTTACAGTTATGGTTCCCAAACGTGGACATTTACAAAAGCAAACATGGACAAAATCATAAAAACCCAAAGAGCAATGGAAAAACAAATAATGCACATAATACTAATGAAGACACAATTAAAGACAAAAAGAAGACCGCTGGAGCAAAATTCTAGTAAGTTGGAGACAGTGGGAATATAATCAAAGCAGGGGAAGGCCAGAAATAAGATGGGCAAATGATATTAAGAAGTCGGTAGGCTCTAGGTGGATGACTGTACGACAGACAGAGAAGAATTGAAAAGGATTGGGGAGGCCTATGTCCAAAGATGTACCGAAGAAGGCTAATTAGATAGAAATTATATTCGTTTAACATCAACATTTGTGACAATTTTCCATGTGAGTTTAAATACAATTTAACTCTTTTGGGCCACACAGCAGAACTGTAGAAGACTTGTAGTAAGTTATTTTTGATGTCTAACTATAGCTAAGACTCTGAATAAAAAAGGTGGATTTAATGCATCAATTAGTGAATTTTTAAAATGTCAGAAACAACTCACAGTCCGTGCAGCAGCAAATTTTTGTTATTATTTATTTATCAGACTCTAAAAGTATAAAATATTCACTTTTTGATTAAAATTGTTGTGAATCCTATATACGTTAATTTATAAAGTATAGCCCTAAAATTATAAAACACATAAATAGCTTTAATTGAAGCTTTTAAAAGCTTAATTTCGATCAATTGTTATTGAATAATAATTAGTGTTCAAAATTGAAAAACGCAACCAAATATATGAAAATGGCTATATTTTTTGTAGAAATGTTTAAATTTATAAAACGAGATTTACTATGGAAGATAAAAAAAACTTAAAAATTAAGAAAATGTACAAATACTTAGACGAAAAATAGAAATAATGATATGAAACATAGTAATCATTTTGACTGGAATTTGTTTTCTAATATATTACTTTTCTTTGCTACTTTGTGTGTTTTGCCGTATATTTCAGAACAATATAACTGTATTATCTGATCTATTGTTCTATTATATTTGTAGTTTGTTTTCCAGTTTCTTATTTGCATTTAACCAATTTATGGTTAATTAAAGTAATTATTGACAACAATAGAGCTTCATCCAAAATTCCGTCCCTAATTTTAATTTCCCTTATCATGATGTAAATAATTCCGTTAACGGTTAAATGTATAGCATGAGACATGAGACCTTTCCTAATTTGTATAATTTTGAATCAAGATTAATTAATCAGAGAATCAAATTCCCATGCTATAGTGGCAACAATACTCATCTCATGCTAACACCATCAACCGTGGTCCTTGAATGGATTTCATCATCCCCTAAGGAGATTAAATGGAGAGCTGATAAAGTGTTATGAGCTGAAAGTGATTATTTGTTAACAATATTATTCAAGACAGTGCTTATTTCTTAAACTATACGTTGACAAATTTCTCACGTATCCTCTTTAGTACCAAATGATTAACGTCTTCATTGTAGCGAAACCAGATATTTTGAGAATATTCGCAGGTCTGGAATTACAGTGGGAATTATAGTAGTTAAAGTAGTAGTAAAAGCATATAAAATAAAAAACCAACTTAGAAATAATAATATTTCTAACGGTGGATAGGGTAGTCCAAAATTATTGAAATAAAAGTGTATATAGGACTATATATATATATATATATATATATATATATATATATATATATATATATTTATATATATATATATATATATATATATATATTATATATATATATATATATATATATATATATATATATATATATTATGTATATATACATTATATATATATATATATATTATATATATATATATACATCCTACTATCATTTTGGCATCGATACATTATGCTTTTACCATCAATTTAGCATCGTCTTGCAAAGTAGCATCTGTATATCGACGCTACTTTACAACACCTTAATAACTTTTTTCCTGTACTTGTTACAAGAATTTTAACCATCTCAATGATTAGAGATTTGATACCGTGTTGGTATTTTAAAATGTCCGCCTTCTCTTTTTATCCCTTACTGAGTTATATAAGTTTATTCCAGGAAATGTTTGAGTCTAAAATGATGGTACAGTGAAAATATTATATATATTTAGTTCAGGGTTTTACCGTTTACTCGCTGCCATTATATACATGAAAATGTATATCGCACTTTCATTATCAATCATTTTGGCATCAGAAATTTGGCATCGCTGTTGAATATAATATTACCCACAACGAAATGGTAAATTTAAGAATTTATATATATTTTTTTCATCCATAAATCATTCTAGCATCTTGTTTGATTAAAAATAACGGATTACATATTGGGTATATATAACGGGGTATATATTGCATATTTTTGCTCCAATTGGTCCAGTCGTGATGTACAGCACCTCAAATGATAGGATTTAACCAATAAAATACAATAAGACAGAAAAGCAGCATGTCAAAAAGGCCTTAGTTATATATCTTCGTTTCTATAAGTCCAATCGTGACGTACAGTATCTCAAATAATAGGATTTAACCAATCGAAAACAATGAAATAGAAAAATCAAATACAGCAACATGTCAAAAGGGCCGTAGTCACGTATTTTTGATCCTATTAGTCCAATCGTGACGTATAGTACCTCTAATGATAAGATTTACCGTAAGGAATACAATGGGATAGAAAAATGAAATACAGCACAATGTCAAAAGGGCCTTAGTTGTGTATCTTCGGTTCTGTTAGTCCAATCATGACGTGCAGTACCTCAAATGAAAGGATTTAACAAATAAAATACAATGAGATACAATGAGGTAATGGAGTTGCATGTCAAAAGGGCCTTAGTTATGTACCTTTGGTCCTATTAGGCCAATAGTGACGTACGATATCTCAAATGATAGCACTTAACCAATCTTCTTCTTACGGTGCCTTATCCTTAAGGACGTTGGCCATTACATTTGCCCATTTAATCTTATTTGTAGCAGTTCTGAATAGTTCTATGGAGGTCATGTTCGTCCATTGCCGTAGGTTTTTAGAAAGAGTTGCAAGAGTTTTTTTGCAAGAGTTGCGTCTTCTTCCTGGTCCTCTTTTGCTATTGACTTTGCCTTAGATTATAAGTTGGAGCAGTTCATACTTTTGACTTCTTATGATATGACCAAAATATTGTGTTTTCCGTTCTTTTATTATAAGCATAAGCTCTCTTTCCTTATTCATCCTCCGCAAGACTTCCGCATTCGTCGTATGGCTCATGTAGGATATTCTGAGCATTTTACGGTAACACCAGAGCTCGAATGCTTGGATTCTTTTTTGTGTTGCTTCTGTCATTATCCAGGCTTTAACACCATAGAGAAGGGTGGAGCAAACATAGCACTTAAATATTCTAGTTCTCAATGAGATGCCCAGCTGGCGGTTGATAGAACTTTTTGCATTTTGTAAAACATTGTACGTGCCTTTTCCAGGCGTATTCTTATCTCTAGTGAGTGGTCCCAAGTTTCATCAAGATTACTTCCAAGGTACGTTGTTCTTGTTACTCTATCCAGATCTGTTCCGTCGACATTGACCTTCACCCTTCTGTTTTGGTGCTTGCTGATGATCGTCGTTTTTATCTTCTTTGTATTCAATTTCATTCCAAATTCTCTACAGGCTGTCGTTACTCGGTCCATTAAGCGTTGCAGGGCTTCAGCATTATTTGCCAGTATGACAGTGTCATCAGCATATCGCAGGTTATTTATACATTGGCCGTTTATAATTATACCATCCGAGGTGCCTTCCAAAGCTTTCTGAAATATCTTCTCAGAGTAAACATTGAACAGCAAAGGTGATAGGACACATCCCTGTCTTACTCCCTTCTCGATATTGATTTTTCCAGATGTTTCGCTTTTTATTCTGATTTTATCTTTTTGTTCTTAGTAGAGGTTTGAAATGATCCTTAAGTCTTTGTCGTCGATATTACATGACCTTAAAATATCTATTAGTCTATAATGTTTCACCAGGTCAAACGCCTTCTGAAAGTATATAAAACACAAGTATACATCAGAATCGACATCTCTACATCTTTCAACTAGCACACGTATTAAAAAAAGTGCTTCTCTTGTTCCGTACCCATTCTTAAAACCAAACTGAGTTTGACCAGTGTGTTCGTCTAGTTTATTGTATACTCTATTGTGTATTACTAGTAGGAAAAGTTTCAATATATGATTCATCAGGCTAATAATCCTATGGTCTTCACATTTCTTGGTGTTTTTCTTCTTTGGTAGTGGTATAAACACCGATGTCAGCCAATCATTTGGTATTATGCCTGTTTCGTATATTTTGTTAAATATATCTTCCATTACTTCGATGTGTTCGTCTAGTAATATATTTATTATTTTAATTGGGATATTATCTTCCCCAACAGCTTTTCCGTTCTTTATCTGATTTGCCGCTTTGATAATTTCTTGCTTTGTGATATAAGGTCCAGTCGATGCCTCCTGCATGTAAATGTTCGTCCTCTCTCGGTCTTGAAACATCTCTTCCACGTATTCTCTCCATCTACCTATTTGATCTTCTCTGTTTAGTAGCGGGTTCCCATGTTTATCTTCGATGAAAGACGTAGGAGTTTGTTTAAATATTCCAGCGGCTTCTTTTACTTTTTTATGTAGATTGAAAGTATCATGTCTTTGTTCCAACTCTTCAATTTCTTGGCATCTTTCACTTAGCCGGGTTTCTTTGGCTTGTTGGATCTTTATTCTGATATTCTTGTGTATTTGCTTGTATGTTGTTTCATTTTTACCTCTGTATTTTCTTCTTTCGTCAATCATGTTAAGAATTTCTTCTGTCATCCATGGTTTGTTACTCTTGTAAGTGTTTTCTCAATATAGTGCCAGTCTTCCTCGGGAGTTTGTGTCGATTGTACTGTTCTGTTACTCAAGTGTCTATGTATTTCTTCCCGTATTTTATTACTAGTGGATTCTTCTTTAAGCTTATCTGGGTTAATAGCTATTATTTGCTTATTTATTTTTGTTCTTTTAAATTCTATCCTAATTGTTGTAAGAAGAAGATTGTGGTCGGTGGGGATGTCCCTAGTATTTTTAAAATATACCAACCAGATAATAATAATCAAGCAATAGAACACTGAAAACTTTTGTTTTTAACTGTCCGCCCGTGAATGACTTGCCGTTTTTTAAATAACACTTCATATTGCACTTTTTTATTGTATTTTTCTCATTTTTTAAGATAATTCTTGTAGGAATATATTTATTTATAACATACGGTCTTATGGTCTCACGACAAGTATTACGGCTTGATTATACAACCTAAATATATCTTGTACCGCACTGTTAATTGAGAATTATGTTTGTAATGCGATAAGAGGACCGTATATACGAGACACCAGTGACTTATGCCACACATAAAACTTCGACAGGAAATTCTATTTCTACATTTCTATAAAAAAAATAGATTACTTGTTTTGTGTAATAATTTAGTTTAGGTCGAACAAGAGTTGCAGTAAAAAATTTTTCTGAAATAGAATTTAAATCATATTTCGAATGCTTTGTGAAAGATAACCAATTTATAATATTCCCGACAACGTAAAAACACATTTCTTTTAGAATATGAATTCAAATTCGATTAGTCGATGAATTCAAATCATAGTTCAAGAAACGAATTTATGTGCAGATGTCTATTACAAAAAATTCAAAACCAAAATCTAGATTAAAAAAGTCGCAACTACTTATACTGAAACTTCACCCCATTATTGATTTCACAAGTGATAAAATGGGTCGACAAAGAACCAGTTTTAATTATTACAACATTTAAACATAATAGCTGTATCTTGTTTTATTCAGGTGGAAAGAAAAATTAGACACAAGTGCTAAAACCACAAACTATTCTAGATTATAACGTTGTGAAAAAAGAGTTGATTTTAGCGATCAAATGGCTTTTTACAAAAGCCCAATACGCAAAATACTAAAGTGGTACCGGAAAGTGGCAGTGGAATTAATATTTAATACCGCAGTAGTCAATACTTAGTTGCTAAATAATAGAAAACGCGAAAAAAGCGACAACCTATTCTTGAGTTCAGACTGGAATTAGCGAAGGCGTTTGCAAATAAAGAAATGTTGAAACCCTGATGACTAATTACACCCAAAAAATACCATCTCAGGCAAAGCGATGTAGATAATAAAAAGAGAAGGAAGTGTACAAGAGGTTACAAAATTTTAAGAATAAGCGTGACTAGTAGAAAGGCCGATAGAAAAATTAAAAAAATTAAAACATACTGTGAAGAATGTGATAGCAAAACTGCAATATGTCTAGTGTGCTTCAATGAAGCACATTAAAAAGCAATTTTACTTATACATGAACTATTATTGAGTAAAAACGTGTTGTGCCTCAAGTGTCCTTATAGTATTGGAAAACGTAAATTGATAGTTTTTAGTAGTATGTTTTCATTGTTAATTACGTATGTTAAAGTAAGTTATAGTATTTGTAAAAAAATGGATGTAAATAATATTATGTGTTCGACGTCTAAAAAAGCTAGACGTAAACATAAACGTAGATTGACCACTGCCGAATTACAATCATTTTTAGAAGCATCTGGCGAGGATGATGTAGGTTAAATGAATGGTGGAAGTGACTCTGACGAAATATTTGCACAAAGTCGTTTAGAAAAATCGAGGATTGCGTTTTGGAAACAGACAACACAAACAGAATTTAAAACTTTTCTCGGGGTTATATTCCAAATGAGGACAATTAAGATGAACCGTCTAAATGACTACTGGAAAAGTATGGGTAACTTCTATAATAGATCTATCAGTAATTGACTTTACTAAACAATTACTGATAGTCCATATTAAGAAATAACCGAATAGACAATCCCCACTTGTCAAAGAAACTAAAAAAAAAAACGTAAAGTGGTCAGTATTTACAGTCCTGAAGGAATATGTGTGACCAAGTGCAGAGATAAACAAGACATAATTACTAATTAAATGGGAATAAGCCACAATTAAAGGTTAAAGTACGTTTATTGGCATTTCAATTTCCAATTCGGAAATCGTTCTCAAAATAGAAACGTATTTTCGTATTTTGCCGAAAAACCCTCAATTATTTTGCAGTAATTTATAAATGTTAATAGCTTCGTTTGTACATAATGGCATTTAATATAACTAATTTAAATTGGGGCAGTTAATACGTTATTAATATATATATAATAACGTTAATACGTTATAAACATCGAGGTATTGAACAAATTTAATACCGGCAGTGACCATAGACTAGTTCGTGCTGATATACGTATTAACGTAAAGAGAGAAAGACGAAAACTATTAACAACAAACCTTTTACCGACGGCAGACATCCTAGCCAGTAATAAAGAGAAATACCAAGAAGAATTAGCACGAAAACTAGTAGCAAATACCTTTGAGCACAAGAATATAGATGAACTAGCTGAGAAAATAACTAAAGACATACAAACAGTCACTAAGAAACTCTGTTGCAGAATAAGAAAACAAAAGGAAGCTAAACTAAAACCCGAAACTATAGAACAGATAGAGAAAAGAAGAAGAACGAACAGAGATAACCCGGACTATAAAATGCTCAACAGAAGCGTTAAGAAAAATATTAAGACCTCAGAGTTTATAGAACAAACCAGATTCTTGAAACCATAGAAAATAATAAGAACATGAAAGTACTAAAAACATGTAAATCCACTGGCAGGAATAAAATCATAAAGATAAAAGACGACCGTGGAACATTGTGCTCGCATAAGGAAGAGATCGTTCGAGAAATTCGAACATTTTATGAGAAGCTGTATACTTTTACTATTCCGAACCCGGTATACCAAAAAAACACATCTTAAATGTGGGCTCAGAGGCCTTCCCTGAAATAATAACATCAGAAATTAAAGCCGCCCTAAAACAAATGAAAAGTGGGAAAACACCAGGAGAAGATAAAATTACTTCAGAGATGCTAAAAATGGGAGGCACTGCATTAGAAGAGGCAATAAGAGCATTACTTAATAAATGCCTATTGGAAGGATAAATACCGAACACATGGAAAAATGCGGCAGTCATTCTACTCCATAAAAAAGGGGACGCCGCAAATATAGGAAACTACCGACCAATAAGCTTATTGTCACACCTTTACAAACTACTAACCCGAATAATAACAAATAGATTGACAGCTAAACTAGATGCATACCAACCAGTGGAGCAAGCAGGCTTTCGTAAGGGTTTTAGCACTATCGATCACTTGCAAACAATTCGGACCATTATTGAAAAAACAATAGATTACAACATACCACTACATCTGGCATTTGTCGA
>OU898282.1:85071175-85163675 GCA_918026665.1 Diabrotica balteata | reverse complement strand
CTATCCATCGCGTTCCTCTGCCAAGCACGTATTTCCTTATTTCTCATATTTTGGTCTATATTATCTAGGAATCTTGTTCTGGGTCTTCCTCTTCTTCTTTGACCAATAGGTCTTTCATGGAGCGTTTTTCTATCTGGGTCGGTTTGCTTCTTACACATTACATGGCCTACCCACCTGAGGCGTCCTATCTTAATGTGTTTTACAATATCTGGTTCCTGGTATATTCTATAGATTTCGAAGTTGTATTGTCTTCTCCAGACATCATTTTCATTTACCACTCCATAGATTCGCCTTAGTATTTTTCTTTCGAAACATCCTAAGATGTTTTCATTGCTTTTTGTTAAAGTCCAGGTTTCTGAACCATATGTTAGGACTAGGCGTATTATTGTTTTGTAGAGTTCTACTTTTGTGTTTCTTGATATAACTGTACTCGCTTTCAGTTACTTTGAGTTTATTACTTAGCTGTAGCACATCAGATTTATGACACGTATCTACTTTAGGTTTTTTTAAATCAAATGTTCATTTTATGGAACTCTCTTTCATAGATAGGTCTAGAGACAGGTGATTAATTTTCTTTACAGTATATTTTGTATATTTTCTGAAGATTAGAATAGTTTCTTCATTATGTTTCGTGAGCAGCGGTCGTGAGCAGAAGGATCACGATATTGCTAATCATCAGTGTTATTCCTAAAGTATTTGAATCCCTATTTGTAAGAGCCAGTGTAATAAACATATTTGTCTCATCAAATGTGTTCATAAAAATTTCTTTTGCAAACCTGAATTCTAGCGTCATTTCCCTTAAAATGAAAAACATGACTCACGTTTCGAACTTTTTCTTTATCCGGATCTAAAGTCCTTTATCTAGTGGTTTTAGGTGGTTCAGAATATATAAGGCTAACACAATATACAACACGTTTTTGCGATCACCCATAAATCAATATTCATCTAATATCTTTCTTGTATATCTTCTGAAATTTTGTTATTATTTAGTTCTAGAGCTTCAAGTTTTTTCATGCAGCGTGCTAGTTTTACCTTATTTTTTGTGGTTACATAAGCTTTTCTAAAGTTTCGATTTCTTTTACATTCCGCTCTTTTTTTTTTTCGTGAAATTGTTTAAATATTGAAATCAATACTGGTATTACCTGATTTTGATCTCCTCTCTGTATTTTCAGTTTCAGACCAAGAATTTGCAACAGATTCCATTTTTTATTCAACTGCACTGCTAGAGTAACTACTATCCGGCATATAGTTTTAATGCTCGTGTCTAGAATCATATGCATGTCGACATATACTATAAAAGCCAAGAATAGTTCACAAATTCGAAGTGTATAAACAGTATAAGTTGACATAAACTGTTTTTACCAAATTATTCATATTTGGCAAAAATGATATTTTAACCATTTTTTACTTATACTCTTTTTATCGAGCACCCTAGATTTAATAATATATATATATATATATATATATATATATATATATATATATATATATATATATAGTATAATGGTAAGGTTAATTGGGTTAGCAGCTGAATAATGAAAGCCAAAGTGTGCTCTTTTCAACGATTTCGCTATATTTCGTTAAATTTCTTTAACATCTTCAGACGAATGCTACAATATGTTACAAAATGGTGAAATTGTGTATTTTACATAAGATGTAGTGAAACACTTACTTGTGTGAGGTTGCAGGCAAAAGTGGTATTTGAAAGTTCCATGTTGAAAAACTTTTTTGAAGATTTTTTTATAGCAAAAAAAATAAGTTGTTTGTGTTATATGGTGGCTTGAAAACTCAAACAATACAAGTGCATTTTTGTTATTTTCCTCCAGTGTGATAGTACAATACAAATATTAAAAAACATTGAACATTTAAGAAACAAAACAGTTAAAACACAACTACATATCACATTGTCATTTTTTGGATCAGTCTATTCACCTATGCACAAGGAGGTGGATATCTAGTGTGTACCTCAAGGTTAAAGTGTCTTGTCAGCTATCATATTAGTAGATGTCAGCCAGAAAACTAAAGCTGTGTTCAGTTCATGTATAAAGTTACATTTAATTGAAAATTATGTTATGTTAATTTAAGACAATTAAATTCTGTTGTTAATAAATATATATAGAATTTATTTATTTCTTTGTGATTATTTCTTTTAAAGTTATTTTAATTATTGTTGTTACTCTTAAGAATTTTATTTCTTGGAAAAATGCAACAATTGCAATAATAATGATTAAGTAACTACTTCAATTGGATGGTCAGAAGAGTTTTAATAGACAATATTATACTATTCAGAATATTCCAGTTCGTTGACTTGATTATTTTTTGTTTCCAACTGCAGTAGAAAGGAATAAATTTCACTAAGGTGTTGTATATCTGATTTTGTGTTGATTATATTATCTGTTGTTGCTATGTGGGTCATTTCTAAAAAAAGTCTTCTCTTATAAGCTGTTTCTTTTTCGAGGATTTTGACATCTGCAAAATTCATTCTGTGGTTCTGGGTGTGAACGTGGTTGGCTAGGGTGCATCTATCTGGGTAAAGTCTACAGTCACTTTTGTGAGTGGTAACACGGTCTTTAAGACGTCTAGAGGTTTGGCCGATATACTTGCCATTGCAGTCCATACAAGGAATACTGTAAACAACATTTGATATTTGGTCATGCGGAGTACGATCTTTCATTTTTGAGAAAATAGAGTTTACTGTTAAAACTGTTTTATTGGCTATTTTGATGTTATCATATGATTTAAAGATTCTAGTTAGTTTTGGTGTTAGTTCCCGTATGTAGGGCAGCACACAATATGTTGGAAGGGTTTGACTGGTAACTGTATTCTGTGAATTTGTACTTGCTATGTTAGAAGGTTGGGAGGTAGTTAGATTGATAGATGTTACTGATGTAGTATTATATAAAAGTGTTTTTAAAAGAAGAGGTGGATAGGAATTATCTATAAAGAGATCATAAAGTATTTTGAGATTCTTTTGATGGAATGATATATCTGAAATTTGTAGAACCCTATTTTTCATTTGTTTTACTAAGTTTAGTTTGGTGGAGTGTTTATGATAGGACATGTAGTTAATGTACCTGCCTGAACTCATTGATTTTGTGTACCAATCGACTATAATGATGTTATCATTTGAGCGGATTAACTTAGTGTCTAAGAAAGGAATAGATTGATTTTCATCTTCGACTTCCATGGTAAATTGTATGTAAGGATCGTAGCTATTGAATATAAATAGTAGTTCATCTATCATATTGTTGGGTACAGCTAAGATCATGTCATCTACATATTTCTTTAAAAAGAAAAGGTTAAAAGGAAGTACTGGAATGATTGTGTCTAACAGGTCATCCATTACATATGCAGCAAGAATGGGGCTAATTTTTGCTCCCATTGGTGTTCCAAAAGTTTGTTTGTAATATGTGTTATCAAAAGAAAAATAGGTATTATTGAATAAGAAGGTGATTAAGTTTATGAACATATCTTTATCTATTGTACAATGTCTACTAATTTCTGACCAATGTTTATTTAATGATCTGATGCAAGCTTCAAGATAAACGTTACTAAATAGGGAAACCACATCCAAGCTAACTAACACATAACCTTGAGGTAGTTGTAATCTATTAAATTTATTGTTAACTTCAAAAGAATCTTTTATGTAGTAATCATTATTACAGTCATAAGCAGAGGTTAGGATTTCAGTAATAAAACCAGCAATATTCTCAGTAGGAGCTCCTATTGATGATACTATAGGTCTAACAGATAATGTTGGTTTGTGTATTTTAGGTAGAGAATAGTATTTAGGTGAAATGCTATTATATGAATTAAGTTTTTTCTTTGCAGTGTCATCAATTTGTTTGTTGTCAAATAACATCTTAACTAACTTGTTACTTTGTCTTTGTATAGACTGAGTAGGATCAGACCTCAATGTGTGATATGAATCATTGTTATTAATAAGTTGTTTAGACAGTTCTAGATAATCAGTTTTGTTCATAACTACTGTAACATTACCTTTGTCTGATTTAGTGACTATAAGTTCAGAGTGATTTTTTAAGAATTTTTTAGTTTTATCTAATAAATGATGAAAATAGTTGGGAGATTTTTTATTGTGTGAGATGTAGTTAGTCAAAACATTAGTTACCCTAGCTCGAGCTATGTTTTTATCTGATAAATTTGATATTGATGATGCCACTAATTCTATATCAGTTAAAATACTTCTGATTGAAATGTCATATCCTACTCTGGGTTCTATACTAAACTTAGGACCTAGTGCTAACAGTTGTTCTATATCTTTAGGGATGTCAACATTACTAAGATTTTTTATCCAATTTGGTTTGGTTTTTAAAAAATTGTTATGGAAATCTTTTTTAAGAAATTCAAGCTTTTTTAGTTGGATTGCTTTAGTGTTGTGTGCATAGGTGAATAGACTGATCCAAAAAATGACAATGTGATATGTAGTTGTGTTTTAACTGTTTTGTTTCTTAAATGTTCAATGTTTTTTAATATTTGTATTGTACTATCACACTGGAGGAAAATAACAAAAATGCACTTGTATTGTTTGAGTTTTCAAGCCACCATATAACACAAACAACTTATTTTTTTTGCTATAAAAAATCTTCAAAAAAGTTTTTCAACATGGAACTTTCAAATACCACTTTTGCCTGCAACCTCACACAAGTAAGTGTTTCACTACATCTTATGTAAAATACACAATTTCACCATTTTGTAACATATTGCAGCATTCGTCTGAAGATGTTAAAGAAATTTAACGAAATATAGCGAAATCGTTGAAAAGAGCACACTTTCGCTTTCATTATTCAGCTGCTAACCCAATTAACCTTACCATTATACTAATTAATAATTGGACAGCTGTGATCATTCTTCGTTTATATATATATATATATATATATTATATATATATATATATATATATATATCGCAACAAGGAGTACGACCATTAACGATTTTTTACTTATACTCTTTTTATCGAGCACCCTAGATTTAATAATATATATATATATATATTATATATATATATATATATATATATATATATATATAAATAACACAGTTTATTAGGGTTGCAGTCACAATATTGGCCGGGATGTTAAAAAAACACTCTTTTGACTTTTTTGTCGAGCTTTCGGAATGGTTTTATTCCTTTTTCAAGACACTGTAATAAGACAAAAATGTAAATATTTAAAAAATATCACAATTCATCACAATATTATATATATATATATATATATATTATATTATTATATATATATATATATATATATATATCGCAACAAGGAGTACGACCGTATATCCATTATATAATAAGGATCACTCAGACGAGTGGTGGGTTCAAATATCGGTCTACTAGGTGGAGAAATAAAAGACAAAGTTGATACTACTTCATCTATTTTGAAGACGTTTCGCTATCGAATTCTGATAGCATCATCAGTTTATCTAAAAATTTTACATTATGAGAAACACACATTCATGAAGAAGATGTTACATAGTTACCTTAAAAAGACATGTAGTTGTCAATGGTATTAAAAAGTTAGTACAAAAACTCAGATAAATGGACATCACATGGTGATATTGTATAAACAATCAAATAACTTACAACATTTAGAGACTTATAAAAATTAGCAAAGCAACAGAACACGTGGATTAATCTACATATACTATTATATAAAATATTATATGTAGATTAGACCACGTGTTCTGTTGCTTTGCTAATTTTTATATAAAAATTAGCAAAAATTAGCAAAAAACATAAAAATTAGCAAAGCAAGAGAACACGTGGTCTAATCTACATATAATATTATATAAAATATTCTTGATACTTAACTGCACTATTTGTGCTGTCTGCCACCTCATATCATCCTAGACCAGCTAATGACACGAATCCCCATCATAATTCTTAATAGAACTCTTGGGTTGATTGAAAGGGTGGTAAAGCTCTCACTCATATTAAACCTAACCTAACCTACATTATTAACCAGAATGTGAAAAATTGGAAACCTTACCAAAACAGTGTTTAATATTTGTATATCTTACTTGTTTAAGTACTTTGCTTTGAAAATTGCTCTTGGTCTTTAATAAAGATTCGAAATAATATTGATTTTGAGTGGCAAGTTTTTTTGTAAACGTTACTTAAAACATTCGTATTCACATAAAATTAAATTTCACAATTAAAAAATTTTATCTAAATGCAAATCACGTCCTTGCAAAATTACTGCTTTGTAGGTCCAACTCAACTTTTTTTAAGCTACTTATTTGTGATTTCTAAGTGATGACTGATTTAACTAGAAATATACTACAAAAAGTTAACCTTACACAAAAAAATTTAATTTGTTGATGAACTGGTTTTGTACGTTTACTGGTAATTTTATGCTCATAGCAGATGTAGTCCGGCAGCTGGGTACTTTTCTGGGTAAGCATAGAAGGGTGGATAGTTGAAAAGTATTCTATCTTCTGTTAAATTTTCCGATGAATACGAATATGTAGGTCCCCAATTAATTTTCAAATTTAAATATTTTAATTTGAAACTAATCCCTTCGTAAAATACGACAAACAATGCAATAAAAATGCAATAAATGTTATTTATAAAAAGTTTATAGTTTTTAAAAATTGTAACAGTGTAAACGCCACATGTTTTTAATTTTTCTTTTAATAATTATTTTAAACTTTATATTTTATTTGATTTGGCTAATAGTTGTGTTCCTATCGCGCATCAGAGTGCTATAGGGAGGAAAGGGAAGGTCTGGAGCATTGGAGCGAGGTGGAGTGAACAGGAACTCCTGTTTTACTCGAGTTAATACACCTCGATCCAATGAATAGTTACACCGAGCGTAGTTCTCGTAAGTCTCTAAATGTTGTAAGTTATTTGATTGTTTATACAATATCAACATATGATGTCCATTTATCTGAGTTTTTGTACTAACTTTTTAATACCATTGACAACTACATGTCTTTTTAAGGTAACTATGTAACATCTTCTTCATGAATGTGTGGTTCTCATAATGTAAATTTTTTAGATGAACTGATGATGCTATCAGAATTCGATAGCGAAACGTCTTCAAAATAAATGAAGTAGTATCAACTTTGTCTTTTATTTCTCCACCTAGTAGACCGATATTTTAACCCACCACTCGTCTGAGTGATCCTTATTATATATATATATATATTATATATATATATATATATATATATATATATATATATATATATATATATATTATATATATATATATATATATATAGATATGGAAATGAACTACTGGAGACGATGTTGCCAGCTCACTAGACTTGATAGGGTGAGAAACGAAGATATTCGGAGAGAAATGGAAATCGATGTAGATATAATAGACACAATCGAAGCCAAAAGACTTAACTGGTATGGACACCTTCAGAGAATGCCGGAAAATAGATGGCCAAAAAAAATAGAACAATGGACTCCGCCAACTAGAAGAAAACGAGGTAGACCAAGACGATCCTGGAGAGACGATGTCGACGATGCAATGACCGCCAGAGATCTAACAACTGAAGATTGCTTCGACAGAAAACGCTGGAAATTAAGATGCGAGAAGCGGCGCCAGCTGTAGAAGACTCGCTTGTATATTATATATATATATATATATATATATATATATATATATATATATATATATATACACATGCACTAAACACAATACTAATACCAATTATAATTAATAATATTGTATCAAATTAATTAAATCCAAATCTGTACAAGCGAATCTGAGGTTTCATTTATAGCTTGAAGGAATGTTGGAAGTAAATTGCCTGATGATGGGTTGGGTTTTGTTACACAATATAGAATTTAAGACACTCTCATGTTTCTTAACCGTTTAGTTTACACCGAAACCAACCGACACTTTTCGTCTGACAAGCAATATGTTTGTATCTTTGTTAAATTTGTTACTCCCGATAAAATTAAATTTAGAGTAAGTTTGCGGAAATGAATCTTGTTGAAGGTTACAGTCGATTTCACAAATTACTTTGGCGGGAAAATGCTTTTTTATTCCAAGATTTATTAGTATCTACTTGTACAGAATAGACCAAAATTAGTTTCAGATTTTAGCCAGCTTTGTTAAGTAATAATCCTTTGCTGTTATTTATTATCAACTTTATATAGCTTGAAAACTTAAGCAAGGTATCAAGTAAAGATTTCAGAAGAATATCCATAATAGACTCTCCATTCTCATATTGCTCTTACATTGTTATGTAAAAAATTAGCAAAACTGCTGGGTTGTTTTTAATTATACTATGCAATTGTTTTAAATAGTGTAAGCATTTACTTAAACATTAATGCAACAAAGAAATATTTTTTTGAAGAAAGTGACAATATATAATTACTAAGCAGGATTACATTTAGAGAAGTGACAACTCAAAAAAAAGAAATAAAAAGTATTTCACTGAAGATAATAATATTGTTCGTAGATTATTTTCATACTTTTCTTTATAACAAAAATTTTGTAATTAGAGCTGACCGCTTCGTAGTGGCCAATGCATTTTTAAAAGCCAGAAGGATAAGTTGCTCGGTAGATGAAGACACTTTAATAGTATAACTAAGACGTAGTACTCTCCATAATAATGCCGATATTCTTTCTAGGCGACCCTATTTGAAACGACAATGTTATGTCACTACTGTATAAGACTTAATGATAAAATGAACATAACTGAAGAAGTAAGTCTTCAAGTAACCACAGTTATATAAGGACAAGAAAATAATCACACTTACCTGGAAACCCTCTGAATCTCTTTCAATGAAATGTATCTTTCCAATGATCTATTATATCGGAAGTGGGAGTCTTGATAAAGTAAGTACAGTTCAACAAGTGGTACTGTCAAAATCACAAGTTAAAAATGTGTTGTAACAACTTCATAGTAGCTTTTTGGAAGAACATTCGAAGTTAAAAGAATACTTTGCCAGAGTTCGGTATTTTTTTTATTGGATCAATTGTCGCGGAGATGTAAGAGATAGGTATAAGGAATGAGATTTATTTAATAGTGGAAAAAGCTGTAAAATAATAATTAGACTACTCACCATACTATTTAATATATAAAAGTATACTATTTCAGTTAATCAGCTTTTCTAAGAGGATGGGATATTCTTTTTTGTGTATAGTTAAAATATATTAAAAAAGGAAATATGAAATAAGGTTTATGTTATGGTCTGCAGAGATCTCTTGAGTTTATGGAATAATTTATTAACACGCTGTCTTCAAGATGACTCAAGTAATATGTAGAATTAAATAACTGCTTAAAACTACAACTCGTTCTATCAACTTGAAATCTGCTTATTTAGAGTGGCAATTCATCCAACCACCACCAGGAACCATCAACAACTTAGTATTAACATTAAATTCATTGATTTAAAAATAAAAGTAACTCTTTTTTAACATCGAGATTACATAAAATTTATTTTTTTCACGATATCGTCACTCTACTTAGCAAAATTCGTAACTAACTTTTTACTTAATTTGAGAATATATGCGCCATCTGCGTGTAAATTAATTAATCTGTTTTTTGACCTAATTCTGTAACTTCATCTAAATGTAGAAATTAAATATAAGTGAAAAGAAAACATTGTAACTCTGTATCACCTTTTGACTTCAGCAAAGGACGTAACTCCAATATAAGTATTGGTAGGTACATCTGACAGTAACACGTGAGATCCGTTGTGTGTTTGTCTTTTTTACATATGAACGTGCATTATAAAATATGATAATAAATTATAATTATAACGTGCATTTTAATCTAAAAACCATTTCTATTTTGCATAACACACTCAACCAGTTTGTACTTCTCGTGACAGTCAAGGAGAACCTTTTCGCTGGTATGACATGCAATGGCTAAATTATAGAAAAGAGGATAATGGGAAAATATTTTTCGAAAAATCGTTAAATCCTTAATTTTTTTTATTAGATGAATTGGGTTGGGAATTTCCGTTGAAATATAAGGAGGATGTGCCAATAATATAGAAGAAAAAAAAGATCTTGATTTGCTTCTCTTAATCCCTACAACTTTTCATGGGTTCTATAAAGATCTTCAAAATAGCTGGACTATCAACGAAATATTGAATAAATAATTATTTTGTCTGTGTTCTTTAAGAATTCTTTTTTTTTTAAGTTTCTTTTTTTATCGAACTTTTTTTTATAACAAATAGAAAATAAAAAGGAAAAGACAGTTAAGATTTGATTTCACGTATACTGCATATATGTATCTGCTTATACGTATTTCGGCCTAATATACCTCATTAGAACGACAATTCATAGTCGCTTTGACTGTGAAAATAAATCTCTTCTATCTTAGGAAGCAACTCTAACATGGCTTCAAATGGACGCAGATAGCGACATCTGATATTAAAATTCGTAAACTAATTTTCGAAAGCAAATTCAGATTTTTGCTTTAATCTGTGCCTTCTAAGAATTGCAAGGCAAAACAGACAAGTTGCAAGTTGATAAAGATGTTATTGGAGTTCGGTTCTGCATCTATAACTATAATGTTGTATTAAATGTGGGCTCCGAATATTTTTAGCATTAACAAAGTTTAATGTAAGTTATAAATTGTGAATCTTAGTGATATATTGAAATAAACTCATGTATAAAGTGTAAAAACTCTTTACATAATATCCAGTATAGAACTCTAACCTTTACCTCTAAACGTTGATCAACTAAACATGCTCCTAACGAATATCACGGGATCAACAGATTCTATAACCACAAATTTGTTCCATATACTTAGTCAAGTTTATCCTTATTTAAAGAAAATATCCATAAAACGTAAATTTATGTCCATAAGGAAAAAAATCTCTAATTATCTTAACAGTGAGGCATCGGATGTGGAAAGTAACACATCTCAATTAAGCCAACATTAAAATTCAAGTCTCTTCTTCAGTGGAATATTGATGGATTTTTTAATCGCCTTGCTATGCTCCATCATCTAATTGGTGAACAATCTCCTGATGTAATATGCCTACAGGAAACTAATCTGAATCCTCAAAAAAAATATATAACTCCAACCAATATGACTGTTTTCGCAAGGACAGAATAACAAATAATAATTTTTCTTTGGGCGGTGTAGCCACATTAGAAAAAAAAATCACTATCGGCGAAAGAATTTCCAGTGGCTACAAATCTGGAAGTTGTAGTCGTGGAAATACAATCATCAAACAGGTATTTTATTTGCAACGTTTACTTACCCTCCATTCGCCAAGTAACGTACGACGATTTAAAGGATTTATTCAATCAAATACCATCCTCTAGCATCATCGTGGGCGATTTTAATAGTCATAATATTATTTGGGGCTCCTCTAATTCAGATGCTAGAGGAAAAATTGTCGAAAAAAAAATTTTAGATTTTCAATTTAATTTTCTTAATGACGGATCTCCAACCAGATTTGACATTAATACAGGAAATTTTTTAGCAATTGATCTAAGTCGTTGTGACCCTGCACTCACACCTCGATTATTTTGGAAAAATTTACAATACACTTATGGGAGCGACTACCATCCTATAGTAATAAAAAACTCTACGGCTCTGACAGATGATGTTTTCATACCCAGATGGAAAACTGAAACTGAAGATTGGTTAAAATTTGAAAATTATATGGACAACTCAATGCCTAACTGTAAAATGGCTTAAAGCATTGATGAATCCGTACACAATTTGAATTATATAGATATATAGAATTATCACCAGTAGTGCTGAGCAATTCGTTGGAAAATCAAAAAAGACAAAGAATAATCAGATTCCTGTACCTTGGTGGAACTCAGAATGTGAAGCAGTCATTAGAGCAAGTAAAACTGCATTTAATCAATATACAAGACATAAAAACATCTGAAAATAAAATCATGTTTAAATCACTTAAAGCTAAGACACAACTTAATATAAAAAAAGCTAAGAAGGCTTCCTGTATCAGCTCTTTGATGAGCCAGATGTCATAACTTTCATTAAAACACAGCGACTTAAATGGACTGGACACATAATACGAATGCTATAAAATACGATTGCTAAAAAGCTAACCACAGGAACACCTGTAGGAAGAAAAAGCAAAGGCCAACCGCGAATTAGGTGGTTAGATGGAGTTGAAACCGACTTACGGATATTAAAAAATCAGATGATGGACAACATGTGGCCAGAAACCGAACAGAATGGCTACGAATTTTAGAGCAGGCCAAGATCCACAGAGGATTGTCGAACCAAAACTTGATGAAGAAGGCTTCCTGGTCCAAGTGTGTTTAAGAAATAAATTCCTCATTTCCTGTCAGCGAAGTATGGACGAAAATAAGGAAAATTTCTGGTTTAAAATACATGCCAATGATTTCTAAGTTAAAAGTTGACAATAGGATTTCAACTTCTCCTTAAGAAATAGCTAACACCCTAGCTGAATCTTTTAGAGAAATGTCTTCAAACAGTAACTACAATGATACATTCCTTCCCAAAGCGATAGCAACCAAACAACATTGTATTGCAATATTTTTCGATTTAAAAAGGGCATTTAATACTTGTTGGAAATTCAATATTCTGAAAGAACTACATTTATGGAATATTCGTACAAATTGCCTGAAATTTATTAAAAACTTTTTACAGAACTGGTTCTTTTTGCGTAAGAGTACATAATACTTACACAGAGGAGAAAAGTGAAGAAAATGGAACACCCCAAGGATCGGTCCTAAGCCCTACTTTATTCTTAGTGACAATAAATAATATTATTAAAACCTTACTAAACCTCTAAAGGCTCGACTTTTCACAGATGACCTTGTTGTCTATATCGAAGGAAATAACGTCGAATCAATGACAAACGCTTTACAGTATTTTCTAAACCAATTAGAACAATGGTCTCTAATGACCGGATTCAAATTTTCAGTAACAAAAACATCAGGAATTCTCTTCTCCAAAAAGGTTTCATCAATGCCCCTTACATTAAAATTATACAACACTATGCTCCCGTTTAAACCAACGGCAAAGTTCGTAGGTATGTGGTTTGATCAACAACTTACTTGGCAAGAATTATATGAACAAATAATTTTAACATGTCATAAAATACTGAATTCTAATAAAAACATTGGCAAACCGAAATTGGGGATCAGATCAGGAAACTCTGTTGATATTATATAAAACACTAATTAGATCTAAATTAGATTATGAATCAATTGCATATGCATCTGCTTCAAAAACACTACTTAAAAAACTTGACAGCATATACAACGCTGGCAGTAGAATTGCACTTGGAGCATTCCCGACAACTCCCTCCGAAAACATACTGAGCGAAGCCGGCGAACCACCTCTAAACTACCAAATAATATACTTAGCTCTAGCGCATGCTATATCTATAGACTTAAATATAAAAAAAACCCACTACTCTAATACTCTTAATACAAATATATTAATTATTAAAATAATAAGCGCCGTCCTCCAAACCTTATTACGAGAGAATCCGATTATATAGCTCCAGACTGAACATTTAATTTCCAACAGTAGTTCAAACGAATACCAATAACTATCTACCTTGGACTATCGAACAGCTCAAAGTTATTACAGCGTTAAGTATATAGAATAAACATGAAACTAGTCCTATTATTTTTAAAATTTAAACTAAATTCAATCCTAGATCAATACTACAATGAGTGGATTAAAATTTATACAGATGCATCCAAAGGTGAACTTGGCGTTGGAGTAGCAGTGGTAACCCCAAATGACACTTTTCAATTTAAATTTCCTCTAAATTCCAGCATCTAGACTGCAGAACTATTTGGTTTGCTCAAAGCCATCAAGCAAGTAAATATTAAAAACATCCCTTGCTGTCTTGTCCTTTCTGACTCTCTCAGCGCAGTCAAAGCTGTGCAAAATGTATACCCTAAACACCCATTGAGAAAATTATCAGGGCCGAATTAATGAAAGCTTAAGAAAATTCCAGAAGAGTCCACTTCCTGTGGATACCATCTCATATAAGTACGCATAGAAGGGAATGAAGAAGAATGAGTGCAATGACTCTAATTCGAAACTCGTGACATTTTTTCATGGAAGTCTACAGCCATAAGTAGAAGATGCCTGACTAGTATTACACGTCTACGACATGGACACTGTAGGTAGACTCATGCCTATCTCTTCTCAAATAGTGAACCTCCAAAATGCGAAACATGCAATACAGTAGACAGTATAAAGCATTTCTTAACAGACTGTCCTGAATATGTAAATCAAAGACAGTCTTACAATTTGCCAAATAATTCCTCAATAAAAGTTTAGTTCCGAACAAGGTTCCGTTATATTAGGTTACTTAAAATGTATAGATATGTTACACAAAATTTAACTTAATTAACTGTTACAGATGTTCAATTGTTCACAAATTGTAATTAATTGTTACAATGAATAATTTATACTAATGTTAATGTAGATGCCAGGAGGGGTAGTAACTGCCAGGAGGGGTAGTAAAAAGCCTAAGATGAGCTGATGGAGACACGGATCATTTTCTTGTAAAAGCGAAGATAAGGACAAGAATAGCGTCCACAAAAACACACAAAAATACACCAACACAATTATGGAATACTGAAGTTGTACGTAATAAGGAGACAGAACAGAAATTTCAAAAGGCTATAAAAATCGCTCTAGCACAGACAGAAGACTATAACAACATAGACTCAGCTTGGAAAAATATCAAAGTAGCTCTGACAAGCGTATCAGATGAAATACTACGACACAAAAAGAAAACAACAAAAAAATGGTTCGATGATGATTGCCTGAACTCCATATTAGCAAGAAATATGGCTAGAAGGAACATGCTACAAAACCCCTCGCACAACAACAATGAAATGTATAGACAAAGAAGAACAGAGACAAGAAAACTAATGAAAAGGAAGAGAGAGAGAGTATCAGGAACAAATAATCAGAGATATAGAAGAAAAAAGAAAGAACAAACAAGCGAGGCAGTTCTTTAAAGGAGTTTCAGATATCAAGACCGGGTACCAAGCAAGAACAGGAAACTTTCTTCAAAACGACAGTGGACAGCTTATCACTGATGACAAGGAAATCTTAAAAACCTGGAAGGAATACTTCTATCAATATTGAATGACCAATCTAGCAGAAGTACATCAAACATAGAGGTACATACAGCTGAAATAGAAGACCAATACCCGACATACGAAGAAGTAATACAGGCAATTAAAAAACTCGAAAATAATAAGACACCAGGTAGCGATGGTATACCCGCAGAGTGCTTAAAACATGGAGGAGAAGCGTTGTACAGTTCGATATACAAGCTAATTCAAGACATTTGGCAAGAAGAAACAATGCCAGATGAATGGAAAGAAGGGGTTATTGTACCAATACACAAAAAAGGAAACAAAAAGCAATGTATTAACTACAGGGGAATAACACTCCTAAACACCACCTACAAAATCCTTGCAAACATCCTGCTAGAAAGAACCAAAACATACACAGAAGAAATCGTTGGAGATTATCAATGCGGATTTAGACCGGGCCGCTCTACAATTGATCAGATATTCACAATAAAACAGATAATGGAAAAATGCTGGAAGTTTGATCGTGAGCTTGATCAGATGTTCATAGATTTTAAACAAGCATTTGATAGAGTATGTAGGGACAGACTGTGGACAGCGATGCAGGAACTTGGCTTTCCAAAAAAACTAGTCGGTTGATACGGATGTGTATGGAACGGTTACGATGTAAGGTGAGAGTTGGACAACAATACTCGGAGACATTTGAAATAAACAATGGACTAAAACAGGGAGATGCACTTTCACCACAACTCTTCAACTTAGCTCTGGAGCACATAATCAGAAGTGCAAGAATCGAAAAACCGAATACAGTATTTCATCGAGAAGGACCAAACTTACTACTGGCATTTGCAGACGATATAGATCTAATAGGAAACACGCGATTAAGGATGAAGGAGACTTTCGTAAGGTTTGAGAAGGAAGCAGAGAAGATGGGGCTCCAAATCAACGAAAACAAGACGAAATATATGTATATGAGCCGCAATAACCAAAGCAGAGACAGAATCGGTCAGAACATTACCATCGATGACTTTAACTTTGAGCGCGTTAGAGAATTCAAGTATCTTGGAACAACAATAACTGAAGACAATAAACGGATCACAAAAAATAAACAATAGGATTCAGGCGGCAACAGATGTATTTTTGCCCTCCAAAACCTTATAAAATCAAAACAACTAACACGACGTACGAAGATACAGGTCTATAAACAATCATACGACCCGTTGTGATATATGGAAGCGAAACGTGGACGATAACAAAGGCAAATGAAGAGAGACTACGTGTTTGGGAAAGAAAATCCTAAGGAAGATCTTCGGTCCGGTGCTTGATGAAGCATCAGGACAATATAGGATAAGAACTAATAAAGAGCTTGAAGAACTTTACCCAGACGCCAACATCATAAAAGAAATAAAGTCCTGAAGATTCCAATGGGCAGGACACCTCAGAAGACATTCTGACGAACGAACAGTAAGACTGGTGTGGGAGGAAGCCCCAACTGGAAGGAGACCACGCGGACGCCCTCGTCTCCGGTAGCGAGATAATATAGCAGGAGACCTAAGCACTATGGGCGTGGAGAATTGGATGGAGGTTGCTCAAGACAGAAAACAGTGGAGGCATGTTGTCGAGTCGGCTAAAACCCACGAAGGGTTAAATTAAGTATTATTAAAAATGTTACAGAAATGTCGCTAATAACCTTTTGGTGGATGTGACTTTGTCTATTTAGATAAATAAAAAAAAAGGATGTTATTAGAGACATGGGGAATCTAAAATTTGTATTCCACGACATATCTCCTCAACTAAGCAAAAATCCTTAGCGAATTGGTTTCTTGTACTCGTTCAGAGTAATCGGAATGTAAAGAAAAAGACAGTTAAGATTTGATTTCACGTATAGTGCGTCTATGTATCCGCGTATGCGCTTACTAGGCCGAAATACTTATAAGCGGATACATAGACGCACTATACGTAAAATCAAATCTTAACTGTCTTTTTCTTTTTATTCCGATTACTCTGTACGAGTACAAGAAACCATTTCATTGGTGGGAGACAATTTGGAGAATGCTCTATATTACTATAAGGGCGATTGTTCGAAAGCTAATCAAAACTTGATTATAATCAAATATTTAATTGCAATCAAATACGTCACAGCAGCTGTCAAAATTATTAAAAATTGCTTAATATTAGTATTTATTTGTAATTTAAAACATCAAATTTTAAACAAATTAACATCAGAAAGAGTTTAATTATGGTTTATTTTAAATAAAAACGCAAAAAAATAATATTTAATAAAATAAATCCAGTAAACTCAAGCTTAAAATGGACGGTGAATTTTAAAACGCTTTTACTGCAAAACTAGACAAAATGAGTGGTTAGTAGTTTCTCATCACGGTCAAAGATAGTATACCATACTGTATAAAGTATTTATTTAAGTGTTTATTATAAACTTTTAAAAGTTTTGTGTATGATATAAAACTAATCCTCACAATTTATTCTTATTGTAAATCGATTACCTAGTCAGTATATGTGTGTAAAATTTAAGACCTTAAAGTTCAAAAGATCCATTAAATATTTTTAAAAGCAAAAGCATGTTTGACGTTGGCGTAGCTCGACCGAAGGTATTTCATAATGTAGCTAAAGAGGAAATACCAATGTCGAGTGTGTAACAGACATTTATGGTATCCAACGTTAAACCAAACGGTCTCTTTTATTTGAAATATTACGAGATTAAATGACAAAAGAAAATCCAAACATTTTAGAAAATAATTTTTATTATAGAATCAAACGCAAGCATGCCAGTTAAATTTTTTTAACAAACGCAAGTATTTATTTGCTTTTTGAAATGAGGCTTTTATACTGGCTCCTTATATCTAAAATGCTTTCAATCTATTTCACATATCTTTTTTTAAGATTCAATATCTTAAAACAGAATAAAGAAGACGTATCATAGAAATGTTTTATTTTTTAATACCAATAGAAAGATTGTGGCTTTTAAGAAGGTTTCTATCGGAATAAATGTGGATTCAGCTTTTTCGGTGCACGCTCTATCTCCTCGTCGTTGGTCTACTTTTTATATCTTATGGTTCCGAACTAGATGTAGTGCTTCACTCTTTCCACTGTGGTTTGGTTAACATACTATTTGATCTGCTGTTACCTTTTTCTTGCTAATTATTGTGAGCTTTGTCTTCTTTACGTTTATATTGATTTTATACGTTGGAAATCTTCTATGTTATTCGCAAATACAATGATGTCATCTGCATATTTGATATTATTAGATCGGTATCTGTTCAGTATAATGCCTTTTTTATTAAGTGCAAAACCTTTACTCAATATTTTTGAGATTAATGATGAGATGAAAAATGAGATTAAAGATTAAATGAGAGAAAATACAGCCTTGCCTCACTCCATGCATGACTTTTACGTATTTGGTATTTTTACCTTTAGGAAATTCCAGTAAAGGTTTTCATTTATTCTCAGATCTTTGCTATAAATTTCTGCTTCTTTTAGTATGTCTATTATCTTTCCGCAATGTACTCGATCAAACTATATCTTGTAATCAGCCAGCCCTGCGTATACGTTGCAATTGACGTCTCTGCAAATTTGAAATAACGCCGATATTGAGAACATAGCCTCTTTCGTAACAACAGCATTTATACACTCTGACTGGTTAAGGAAATTTAATTTTCACATAACATTAAATTATATTATCGATTATCATTTAAAATTTTAGAAGATCACTCATACGGCTTATCGTAAGGTATTCTTCAAATTTGTTGTCTCCTGGCTTTTTCGGAAGTGCAATAAACTGAGACTTCAGCCGTTCAGCCCTTTTTGATATATGGAGATAATTGGAATATTTTAACATTCCACTGAAATTTGTCTAGTTCGCCATGTTGAGAAATATAATTTCACCAGTTATGCCTATTTTAATTCTCGTTAACATATATTCTATTTAGGTAAAATAGGTAAAGAGAAATAAAATACGACATACTCACAATCAATTTAATTTTACTACCAAGACGACCGGTTTCGCTTTCTACAATTTGCAAAGCACCTTCAGGTTAATGGTTACAGCTATTTTTTATAAAAATAAACATAAAATTACAGTAATTACGCCAATATTACATGTCTGTGTTTTATTATGAATAAAATTGTTTAATCAGACAAAGTAAAACCTACAAATTGGTATAACATAATCTATTGAATTGTAATAAAATTATTAAATAAACAAAATATTACTTACATGCCAGTACAAGAATTAATAATTACAATTCGGAGAACATAGTTCAAACTATCCTGTATTGCTGATGATGGGTTTTTTCTTCGGTTTTTCTATAGCAACCGATCAATAATTAGCAGGGAACTTTCTTGAGGGGATAGATGTTAACAAATGAAAAAGGAATAAGGTATAATGTGATTGTTTGATAAATGAAAGTGATGTTCTATATTATTTAATTTATTAAAGGTTATCTATATTTATTTAACAGATATATTTTAAAAATGTATGTTAATTTATTGAGATTTTTATTAAAAGGATAGTTGTATGACAATGGATAAAATTATACGTACAATTATGTGGGTGTGCAATTCCTTTAACTTATAATTAAAATTTCTTTGATAAAGTTAAATTTTATTACTATTTTGGCAGATAATTGGCTTGTCATCATCATCATCATCATCATTCCTCAACCTCTTGCATCCACTGTTGGATATAGGTCTCCCCCATGTTCTTTCCACTGTTCTCTATCTTGCGCCTTCTGTATCCAATTTCCGACTGTTTTCCTCAAGTCGTCCATCCATCTTTTTGGTGGTCTGCCTCGGTGTCTTTTGTCTTTTCTAGGTCTCCATTCTATGAGTCTTTTGGCCCACTATTATCATTTAAACGTGCTATATGTCCAGCGCATCTCCATTTGGCTTGTGCAATTTTTTCTATTACATCTGTCACTTTAGTTCCTCTCTCTCACTATCCTATTTGGTACTGAAATGGTACTGAAATGTCAAGGTTCAAAACTAGAATACTCCAGGCAAGTAGAACTAATTGGCATGCAAGATATGTTAAAATTATAAAAACTAAAACAGTTAAGGATACTTAAAGAGAAAACAGAGCACAATTAAAACGACAAAACAGACATTAAATTTAAAAAGGGGGACTTATTTGCACTACATCAGCTAGTAGGAGAGGAACTGGAAAAACTAAGTTTTTTGTTGTCTACTAGATTTTTAGAGGTAAATTTGACAAGCTAATGTAGGTTAAAATGTGACAACTTGTAATAATTCAGTTAATTTTTGGAATTTGTTGATTAATTTTTTACCAACAATTTATATATTTTTCTCTGTTTTCCATATTAACAAATTAGAACTAAATAAAATGTGTACACATACCATTACAGATAGCTCATTCACGCCGACAATGGGTTTTTTTAAAATTTTGTAATTTTATTACATATTTGGATTAATATTTTAATTACCAAATACTTACTTAAGTTTGCTTTGTAATTATGATTCAATAAGCTAGTTATATAAAAAACTATTTTAATTATTCTAAACGTTACATTTAAATTAAACTTACTCAGTAATTGTTAAAAGTATGCCAATATTATACATAATAGCTTGTCAAACTTACCTCTAAAAAGTCTAGTTGATAACAAAAACTCAGTTGTTCCAGTTCCTCTCCTACTAAATGATCTAGTGCCAATTAAGTCCCCTTTTTTAAATTTAATGCCTACTTTATCCTTTTAATTGTGTTCTGTTTATCCCTAAATGTCCTTAATTGTTTTAGTTTTAATAATTTTAACATATCTGACATACCAATTGTCTGCCCAAAACAGTAATCAAATTCAACTTTGTCAAAGAAATTTGATAATTACAAGTTAAAGGAATTGCATACCTACATAATTTTACGTCTAATTTCATTCATTGTCATACAACTATCCCTTTAATAAAAATTTCAGTAAATTAATACACATTTCTAAAATAAATAAATTTTTTGAATAAATATAAATAACTTTTTAAAAAATTTAAATAATATAGAACATCACTTTCATTTAAAAAACAATCACAGTATACCTTATTCCTATTCCATTTGTTAACATCTATCTCCTCAAGAAACTTCCCCGCGAATTATCGAACAGTTACAATAGAAAACCGAAGATCCCCCATCATCAGTTTGAACTATATGCTCCGAATCATTAATTATTAATTCTTGTACCGGCATATAAGTAATGTTTTATTTATTTACTAATTTTATTACAATTCAATAGATTATCTTTTACCAATTGTGGATTTTACTTTGTCTGCTCAAACAATTTTATTTATATTAAACATATATATTATATATATATATATATATATATTATATATATATATACATAATATAAAATTAATATTTCTTGGGTCAGGTTCAATAATAGACACCTTCACAGTTTGTACATGGTATCTCGTAAACAACATGTGATTTTTTAAGTTTTGGAGTTGGTGTTTTTAGTTTTGTGAAGTATTTATTTAAGAGGTTGTTGCCTTTGTGGGCTACTGTTATATTATGTTTGGCTAAAAAATTTGTTAGTTGTTCGGATAAACCTTTTATATATGGAAGAGTTGTATAAGTGGTTTTGATACTGTTGGGTTTGTTGTTAGTTGTATTGTTATAAAATTTATTTAGGTGTCTATATCGGTCAAACCAGTCAACTGCTTCAATCCAGAATTCGTTCTTACAAATACGACAAGAACAACGTCACTGCGCTCACAAAACATGAAAGCGGAAAGAAGCATAAATTTGACTTTGAAAACATTAAAATTTTAACAACAGAAAAAAACAAAAAGAAAAGGGAGATATACGAATCAATAGAAATAAAAAGAAACACACCAACGCAATAAATGACAAAAAAGATACACAAAACCTAAATAAAATATATTTCAATATGATTTAAACAATAACAATATAACATCATAAAAAGCTCTTAAAGTCATAACATATCTCCACCTTACCTTTTTCAAAAACATCAACGATACGCCCATATAAAAATAATTATATACTAATGACAGTAAACAATGAGATATCAGATATCAACATTTATATGTCAGTTCGTTAATGTCTGTGTCACGTTTTACGTTTTGGTAAGTCATATATATATACATATTTTACAATATCTGTTTGTCCTTATATATATACACATTTTAGAATCTTGACAAAGGCAAGGGTTTCCTGCCGAAACGTTGATTAATTGCAATCCAAAATAAAATCTAGTTCCACATGTAACATACCTTTATTGAACCTAACCCAAGAAATATTAATTTTATATTAAATATAATACGGTTCAAGAAACTCAAAACTACAATATATATATATATATATTATATATATATATATATTATTATATATATATATATATATATATATATATATATATATATATATATATATATATTGTGGCTAAACACCCCGTACGGGGTTACGCCGCTTAAGCTCTCTAGATCTATTTTACGAGGTAGATCAGTCCTCATTTTCTTTATTTAATTTTTCTTGTTATTTTTCTCCACTGTTTCCTATCTCTGGTTTTTTCTCTCCATTGTCGTACGCCCGCCCTGTTGAGATCGTTTGTTACTTCTTGTAGCCATGTAGATCTTGGTCTTCCACGTCTTCGTTTACCAGCTGGTGTCCATTCCAATATTGAGAATATTGTCGTAGATGGTCCTGATCTCCATATATGTCCTAGCCATTTTGCCCTTTGCTGTTTTATTTTACAAACTATATCCTCTTTAATTTCGTTTAGTAGTTCATGATTCGTTCTTTGTCTATATTGGTTTTCATTAATTTTTATTGGTCCTAATATTGCTCTTAGTATTTTCCTTTCTAGTATTCTAAGGTCTTCCTCTTGTTTTTTTGTCATGCTAAGGGTTTCGGCAGCATACATCATAGTCGGTCGAATTATTGTTTTATATATTTTCATTTTCGATTTTTTGCTCAGTAATTTATTTTTTAGAAGCTTTTTATTTGCATAGTATGTCTTATTTGCTGTAATTATCCTTTCTTTAATTTCTGTTTCCCTTTCTCCATTGTTTGCTAATAATATTCCCAAATACTTAAACTTTTCTACTTCTTCAAATATATATTCTCCCAGTCTAACCTTTTTGTTTTCATATTTTTTGTCAAATCTCATTATTTTTGTTTTTTCTTGATTTATTACTAATCCCATTACTTTCCCTTCTGCTACCAATTCTTTTAACATACTTTCCATTTTTTTTCTGTTCTTTGTTATTATCACAATATCGTCGGCATATGCTATTATTTGTCCCTCTCTCGTTCTAAGTGTACCTTTGTTGATTTTTCTGACTATATATTCCAGGGCAAGATTAAACAGAGTTGCAGATAATGAATCTCCTTGACGTACACCTTTATTTATAACAAATTCTTCTGTGTCTCCTTCTTGTGTTTTTACAGTTACTACGGTTTTGCTCATTGTCATTTTTATTAATCGTCTTAATTTGTTGTGTATTCTCATTTCTCTCATAGCTGTAAGTAATTTCGCTCTGTTTATTGAATCAAATGCTTGTTGGAAGTCTATAAAAAGCAGTTCAATTTCTATTTTATATCCATAAGCTTTCTCCATAATTTGCTTTACCGTATGTATGGCATCTGTTGTTGACTTTCCCCTAATAAATCCGCATTGATACTGTCCCATGATATTTGTTGTCGCTTTGGCCAGTCTTCGTTGTATTAAGGTTGACATGATTTTATACGCTGTGTTTAATAATGTCAGTCCTCTATAATTATTACACATTTGTTGGTCTCCTTTTTTATGGATTGTGATAATTTGTCCTTTGTGCCATTCTTCTGGCATCTTTTCTTCGTCCCATATGACTTTTATTAATTGGTATATTTTTTCTCTGAGTTCATGTCCACCATATTTTATTAGTTCCATGTTTATACCGTCTATACCTGGTGCTTTACCGTTGCGACTACTGTTTATAATTTCCTCAACTTCATCTCTCGTTGGTTTTTCTAGCTCGGTTTCTATCATCGTGGTCTCTTCTTCCACATTTTCATTTAAGTCTTCGTCCTCTTGTACTGTTAATAATTCTTTAAAATAATCAGTCCAGATTTCTTTAAACTCTTTGTCATTTTCTGATACTTTTCCATTTCTATCCTTTATGCCTTTTATCTTTCCTTTGAAGGTTTTGTTCTGCTCGCTAATTTTCTTATAAAATGCTTTTGTGTTTCTATTTGTGTTTTCTTTTTCTATTTCATTTATCTTATCATTTAACCAGGTTCGTTTAATTTTTCTTATTTGTTTCTTACATTCTGTCCTTAATTTGTTGTATTCTTCTTTATATTCTTGTCTATTTGTTCTGATCCACCTTTGTCTTATTTCTATCTTCTTTTTTAACATGTTATGACAGTCTTGATTATACCATTCTTCTTTTTTGTTCTTTCTCTCTATCCCTACATGTTCAGAAGCTGTTTCATTTATACATTTTTTTATATTGCTCCATTCTGTTTCAACATCCTCTGTATGTTCACAGTATTCCTTCAGTTTTTTGCTTATATCTTCTGCATATTTAATTCTTCTATCTGTAGCATTTAATTTTTCTATGTACCATTTGTCCTTTGTTGTCTTGTTTTTTAGCGTTCTTTTGACTTTTTGTCTTATCGTTGCGGTAACCATGAAATGGTCTGTGTCTGCATGTGCACCTCTGTATGTTCTCACGTCTGTTATCGATGTTTGCTTACTCCTTGTGATGAGTATATGGTCTGTTTGGGACCATGTTGTTTGGTCTGGTGAGACCAATGTTACTTTGTGGTATACAGGGTGTGCAAATTTTGTACTACCGACAATCATATTGGTGCTAGTTGCTAAGTTGCATAATCTTTGACCATTATCATTTGTTTTTTCATGTAATGTATATTTACCTGCTACTTGGTTAATGTAGTCTTTTTTGACTATCTGAGCGTTAAAATCTCCCATTTCCAGAATTGTGTCTTCTTTGGGTAAAGATTCAATTTCTTGTTCCAGTTTCTCATAGATGTTATCTTTTTCCTCTGCTACAGCACTTTCAGTTGGTGCATATACGTTTATGATGGATAGATTAAATGGTTTGGCGTTAATTCTCAGGTATGCCATGCGCTCATTTATTGGTTTAAATTGCATACTATTATTTTGTATTTTTCCTGTAGTTATAAATGTAACTCCATATTGACCTTGTTTTTCGTGCCCAGAGTAGTGTAATATGTAATTTTTTTTAATTGTTTAATTGTTTTTAATTAAAACATAGATACGTAATATTGGCACAATTACTGTAATTTTATCTTTATTTTTATAAGACAGCACTCTAATACAAGCTTTCTATAATTTCAGAATTTAATTTTTTTTATACCGATTGACCTGAAGATGCTTTGCAAATTGTAGAAAGCGAAACCGGTCGTCTTGGTGGTATAATTAAATTGATTGTGAGTAAGTCTTCTAAACACATTCATGATTTATCTTCTATTTATTTCATATATATCTTTTTAGGTCCTTGATCTTGTTTTTCCCTCGTTTTGGCAGTCTTTGTGTTTGTTAAGTCAGATTTTATAAAATGTATCTGTGGAGTAATCAGTTCATATTTTTAAAATATTTTTGCTTTTTTTTAGTTAGTTTGTATTATTCGTGTTGAATAAATTATATTATATTAGTATTATTTGTTTTGTGTTTGTTTTTACTACTTTTTTTCCTTATTCAGCATCGATACCTTCATTAATTCTTTAATTAACTTTATTTCTTACGGAAAAATTTATAACTTAGTATTTATAAATACAAAGAGGATTCTTACTCTAACGTCAAACATTTTGTGAATATTTTGTTAAGCCGTAACTACTATTTTTCCACGCCATAGATATTCTTTCATACTAAACCTCAAGTTCAAAACTTCACCCTTAATTTTAAGTATCATAACTGTCTGACAAGGTAAAGGAACTTTTTAAGCATGTGAAAATATTTTCAAACTCTTTTAGAGAAAAAAACCAACTTTAAAGTTTTTAAATTGTATATTTTTTACCAAACTACATCAAAAAGAAAAACAATAATAATTAACTATTCAAAACCTAATTTACAACATGACTAGACCAATCATACATTAATAACTTACAGGATTTTGTTGATTAAAAATCATAAATAATTAACACCAAAGGTTCGCAATGTTGATGTGTTTTATTGATTTTTTACACAGCCAGAAGTCTAATATTTGTGTATATTTCAAAGAGGTTACTAGTACTAGTGACATACGACACCGAGAATTTCAAGTAAATTTTATTGTCTTACTCTTGTTTATTTGTTTTATAAATACGTAATGTTTAATTTTTTAGTTTGTATAAATATTATTTTTATATTTAAAATGCACAAACGAAACCTTAAACCCGCTGTCGATAATACGATCCGATATTATCGCTACACAACATCTTTCCCTTTTTAGAGCCTTACAGCTTATCATTGGGCCACATTAACTGACGCCCGGATTAGCCCATACAAAAAGATGACAATTAAACGTAAATAAAAACCCCTCAGGATCGCTCTTGATCATGTAAATATCAACTTTGACCATTCGGTGACCAAACTATGGCACTGTGTAAAACATTAAATTCCAAAAAACACCTGCAAAATACTTGAACAAACGAAACAAGATACATGCTTCATCGATGAAAAAGTATAGTGGTGGAATAAAAAAGTGAAAAGTATCGTTAAAGACAAGAAAATGGCACTAAAGAAGAGGCGCAAGAGTAATGACCTTGCTGTTTACAACCTTAACAATAAAAATAAATCAGCCGCTAAGCGAGCAGTGGTTGATGTAATGAAGTATTATGAAAATATTTACACCGAAAGACACACTTGAAAGTGAGAACAAGATCAACTCCCTAGAAAAGTGCCGACATCGAGCAATACAGGACATCGGTTAGGTGAAGTAGATCAAAGGTGATAATTGGCGGATGCTACGAGACACTCTAGCGATCCTTCGGCCTGGAGTAAACGCGTCTCGAGTATCTGTGACACCGAATTTTTCATGCGCAATGAGCTCATCTGAAAAGTCAAAGGTAATGTCAGAATACTTTCCTACCCTCCAATCCTGCTTTTATGCAACGCCGCGAAAATATTTGAAAGGGTGATAAAATTCTGAATTAAAAACATCATTCGCATCAATTCCAACCAGTGTGGATTTTCAAAGGTAAACAGCACAATGTCCACAATTAACTTAGAATAACTGCTACTGAAAGGGCATCCAGAGAAGATCAAAATGGTGTAGGGGTTCCCGATCTGGAGGAGGTGTTTGACTGCTTGCTGCATAATCTGACCTAGGATATCCTTAGATTATATGACGTTTCTTAAGCCTACGTATCCTGGGTAAAACTTTTTCACACCAACGTCATGAGCTGCATTCAGTGCCTATCAGGAATTATCTTCGCCTTTCCCTATAATAACTGTTGTTTTTTACCAAGGATCGTCTTATGTATGGATACGCTTACTACAGGCCTTCACGAACCATATCCATGATCGCTGTTATTTGTCGGCGACGATTTTCTCGCGAGATACAGTAGGCACGTATTACAGCAGCAAACTTAAAAATGAAAGGCACATCACTAAAACTATAGGTTGAGGATAACATCAAACACACCGAATACATTTATATTAAGGGAAATCTTAAACAAATGACATCAGCATCATCAATAAGTCACCATCGATGATAAGAACCTTAAGAAAGTCTAAGAATTTAAGAATCTGCGTTCTTATTACAGCAGCAATGGCAGCACAATCTCTAATATTTGATCTTGTATAAACGTAACTGGGTTAAAATGACATCACGTAACTGAAGTATTGTGAGAATTTCGAATGCTTGATGGAGTCAAGGTAAAATTATAAAAAACCGTTGTCCCTAATTACAGTAGTAAGATAGTATGGACAGTAGTAGGTAGCGACGGCAACTTTGTGGCAAGAACAGGGATGCCTCTAAGCCTTAAAGGACGCTGACCACTAGTGCGACCTAAGATACACAGGTACGATAACAGAGACATGAAGACCGTCGATGTCACGTCAGATGACACCCTGGATCAAGCTAGATGGAAAGGAATGATCGAAGTAGGAGACCTTGAAATAGTGCGACACTAACGCTTTAAAGATGATGGTGACGATAAGTATTATTGTAACTTACGTTTTGTATTAAAATACAATGTTTCGTTGGAATATATGTGGGCATTTATTTACTTTATCTTGTCCTCGCTGTTTTTACAAGTACCATAAAAAAAATTCTAAAGTTAGTCAGATTACATAAAATATTTACTAATACTAATGACGTGTTTAATAAAAAATATGTCCATAATTAAGGATAAAAATATTCAATTGGTCCAAGACTAGCGATGGATGGTTTACCTCAAGGAGAAATATTGAGCCCATTGTTATATTTAATTTATACTGCTGATCTAGTAAAAAATTTAAACTTCACAAAAAAGATATAGTAATTTATCAAGAACACATTAAAATAGAAAATGCAGTCAAATCCATTAAAATAGAAGTCAATCATATTAAAACATGGAGTGAAATACATGGACTAAATATCTCTGATTTGAAAACTAAATTATGTATTTTTACACGAAAACGAAAAGAGATACCCCTCTACATCTTAATAAACAATATCTTCTAACCAGTACAAAGTTATGTTAAAATATTTCGGCATTACTCTTGATAGACAGCTTCTCTGGAAAGAACATAGACAATATAGTTAAAACAACAGAAAAGGGAGTTAATTTTCTTCGTTTCGTGTCACATTTACGATGGGGAACAGATCCAAATATTTCTTTGTTGTTATTTAAAATAATATAAGAGCTATAATTGACTATGGATCAATATTATATAGTGACGCATCATAGTGTCATTTAAACAAAATAGACAAAATCGTTAATAAATGCCTTAGATTGTGTATAGGAGCCCTAAGTACACCCATTAGTAACCTACAAGTCGAATGCGGTGAAATGCCAATGAATATATGACGAAAAACACTTGGCATCAGACTTTTAGTTAGATTGTACGAGAAAAAGTCAAGTTTAATATTAAAAATTCATCAGCTGTTCTTAACAGACTTAAAAAAATATTGGATAAAAAAGAAAACTCTAAATATAGTAGATTTATATTCAAAAATGACAATATAGGATAAACAACTATTTAAATATGACATAAACCCAAATTACAATATTGACTTTAATATTCTAGAACAAGTTCAAGTATACTTCTTAAGGGACTACAGCAATTTACCTTTATCTTGGGGATGTGCATACTGTGATGACAATAATAAAAACAGTAAAATGTTTAAACTCAATTCCATCATGAGTATATACACAGCTGAATTAATAGCGATGGTTAAAGCACTAAAATATATATCTAATATAAATCATTCAAAAAGTTTATAATTTATAGTTACATTTATATTTATATTTATTATAATTACATTTATATTTATAATTACAGCAAAAGTGTTTTAAGTAAAATTAGTGCCATAAATCCTAAATCAAAAGTAAACTACGTTGAATTATATATAATAAATAAAATTAAAGAACTTCAGCAACGAGGCAAAACTGTTAAGTTGGCATGGGATTTAAAAGCCATTGTGGAATAACTGGAAATGATATAGTAAATGAATATTGGCAAAAAACGATGTGACACGAGGAGTATTAACTCATTATCTTTGTACGTCTAGAGATATAGAATCAGACATATTCAAAGAGCTTAAGAAGGAACGGAAAGAAAGGTATATTAATGAGAATATAAATACCGGAGAGCATTACAGAGCAATCAGAAGCCATATTACGGATAAATCTTGGTTTGCTAAAATGGAGTCGACAAAGGATATGACAAAAACTACATGCAGAATAAGATTTAACCACTGTCTTACTCCATCATATATGTTTAAAATAGACCGTTTTCTTATTTCTTATAAGGTTAAATTTTTTTTAAATTTGCTGTATTCTTTGACCGTTGTCCACCATCCCATTAATTTAAATTATTTATTAACATTAGAAAACAATGAGTTTTTAAATAGATTATTGTATAAACATGTTTTAGATATTAAACTCAAATTATAATTGCAAATATAGAGTAAATATTTTTTTGTAATTTGTTAGAGAAAAAAGGAAAAAAAAAGAAACAAAAAATAAAAAAAATAATAAAAAAAGAAAATAAAAAAAATTGAAAAACCAAAAAAAAAAATAAAAAATTAAACAATAGAGAAAAAATGAGGAACTTGGACAGTCCACAGAACAATAGCTATTAAATTAAGTAGGTAGCTGAAGAAGAGTTTACTGTGGAACTCTGAGGACCTCATCATTTTTTTATATATAAATAACTAAAAAAACAGTCATTAAAAAAAGACTATATATTAGAGATCAATACTAGTAATAGTAGGATTAGTAGGATTAGTATTAGTAGTAATTTAGTATAAGATTGTATAGGAAACACTGACTAATGAAAAAATGAGTACAAATTGTAAGATTGGCGAATGGATTTAGTGTCCGCAGTCATTTAAACACAAACAAACAACAACAATAAGGATACAAATACTGTATAATGTTTATTTGACATAAAACTTAATAGCTGCCGTGTAGGACTGAACTCACAAAGCTCTCTTGAAACATGAAGTTATCTCTATTACCTGTATAATAAAGGACATGCGTTGTCTTATTTTGTTATATTTCTATACGAGTAGGAAATTGTAATCTTGTTTTGTGTTTTTGGCCTAGTATTTTATTAATATTTTACAAAAGAACTCGAGCGTCAACATCTGGCCGAAAAAGCTTTGTGTTGATATTATTCAAATGAAAAGAACTTTTTAATACCCTCTACGTGTTTATAAATTGAGAAGTACGCAAATGTGTTTCACAAAATAAATATTAAACTGTTGTACAGAAAACGTCTGAATGTAAATGCAAAGCTTTATTATTTGGAACTAGAAAAGATAAATATTTTTCTTTATTTGTTGAAAATAGTGAGTACTAAAACATAGCAATCAATGAACCTATAGCATATATATATATATATATATATATATATATATATATATATATATATATACACTTTATCTAATTTATATAACGATGCACGTCATCGGCGTCATAGCCTGTGGCGTCACATGATACCAACACAAAATATTTAGGGTGTAGGTGTGTTCTTTTTTAGAACCACTTTACCGAGTACACTGACATTACAGCCACTAGACATATTTTATTATATACGCGTAGAAATCATATTTACAAATTTCTATTAATGTTAACTTGAAGAAATACACAATAATATGTTTCATTTAATTTGTATAAATGCATTATAAAGCGTTTTTATCAAGAACATTTGTTCGGAACACACTGTAACTGTAATCGAACGAAGGTAAAATTTTGGCATAAATTGGTAACACTTATTTGACAGTTGCGGTGTTGACACTTTTTGTACTTCATTATTTTGATTTTAAAGTGAATATCTTTTGTTTTATATTTTTAACTATCTAATAAAATCTGTTCTTTTTAGAACAAAATTAGTGTGTTTTATTTCAAAAATGTCACGTAAGAATTTAAATAGTCGTTGTAAAGAGATGGTAATACTTTTGCAATAATTATGTAATCTATTTGATTTAAAATGGAGTCAAGGATTTTTTTATACTTTCGCAACTATGTCAACTTCGATCATCTGACATAGATAATGACGTAAGTCGTTATCTAAATTAGATGAAGTATATATATATATATATATTATATATATATTATAATATATATATATATATATATATATATATCGGAAAAGGAGTCGACCGTCATTCATATTAAGGATCACTCAACAGAGTGGTGGGCTCTTATATCGGTCAATTTGTAGGTGGAGAAATGAAAGACAAAGTTGATGTGCCACTCTATCTATTTTGAAGACGTTTCGCTTTCGTATTCTGAAAGCATCATCAGTTCATTCTAAAAAGTATAATATAAGAACCACACAATCATGGAAAAGATGTTACAGGTGTTACCTTAAAAAGACATGTAGCAGTCAAAGATGTTAACAAGCTTATGAATTAAACTTGAATAAATGGACATTATAAAGTAGAAATGTATAAACATTTAATTTACTAACAACATTTAGTGACTTATTAAAAAATTAGCACAGTAAGTGACCATGTGGTCCGAAGTATAAAAAATATATTAAATTATAACTTAAATGATGCAAAGAACTAAGAAAATCAACGATTAACTTCCAACTATTGATAATTATTAAGCTTTAATTTTAACTTTTGGTAGCATTATTAAAAGATGTTAATATAATTTAAAAAAAATTAGTGTAAATGAATGAAGTTACCGGTCTAAGCCTTGCACCTGCTACCAGGAAAATGACATTAGATTGAACAGACTGACACAGAACCACGAAAAGACAGCCAACCTTGAGGTTGAAATTATTTCAACAGAACAGCAAGGTCAGAGGTACCACCTCAAATAATTGAGCGGTTTATTTAAATGTTAATGAGTTTTGGATGACAGCCCGCTTGTAAGAGACAATCCAATGAAAGAAACTGATATAGCTAATAACAATTACTCGCATTAGCCCGTCTAAAAACAAACAAACAGGAGAATTTCATTCAAACTCTTATATTTAAATTTATGTTAAACATTGTGGCTGAAAAAATTTTTGCCAACAGGTGAATAACAATTAGATAATTTCCAACAGTCTAAGCTTCAGGCACTTAGATCTGTAATTTGTAAAGGATTCTATGAATCAATTACAATGTTAATATTATTACTATACTATTAAATAGTGACTGGTTCACACTAATATGGAAAATTTTAGTGTAGAGGTAACAGTGTAATGAAAGTTGCCTATATTTAAGTTGTTGGTATAAAGAATTGAGTGTTTCAGTTTATTTTAATATTAGTTATTTATTTACTATGTTATATTATTAATTAAAAAAATTGTGTTCAATTATGTATATTACATGACAATTATAGTGAAAATGAAAGTAAAGCCTAGTTCTGCAATATTAGAGCATGATAAATTTGGCTCAAGTTACTTATGTCAGTTCTCTTATTTAGAGAATTAGGATGTTTAAGAATTGAACACATTTCTAAAAACTGTCTTTTAAATAGATTACGTTCAGTGCCAAGAATCTTAACTTCATTAAAATCCACTTTATGTTTAGAGCTAATAGCGTGTTGTGCGAGAGCACACGTATTTTTTGATAAATTAATATCACTACGATGAGAAGTAAGACGACCTTTTAATGATCTACCGTCTGGCCAATGTAGCACAAATCACATTCAGAGCATGGAAGGTGGTAAATTGTATTGACTTGTTCTAAGTGGACAATGGTGTTTTTAGTTTTTGAAAAAAGATTTCTAACAGTTTTTGCGTTCTTGACAGCAATTTTAACAAGGAATGTTATTTTGTTTATACAGTTTAATAAGTTTCTCAGTAACTTGAGGAAAATAAGGTAGAGAAGAATAATGGATAATAGGATTTCTCAAACTCAGTATCTGGCAGAACATGCTATTAATTGAGTTATTGGAAATAGTTCTGAGTTGGTCACCATTGGTTATGTCATCAAACGAGGAACATAGCTTTGTGTGTATAGGTATTTGTTTTATGATAGATGATGGATTGAATTCTTATTGTAATATTTCTTAATACTTAAGGATTCCCTTCGATTAACTCATTAACATTTAAATAAACCGCTCAATTATTTGAGGTGGTACCTCTGACCTTGCTGTTCTGTTGAAATAATTTCAACCTCAAGGTTGGCTGTCTTTTCGTGGTTCTGTGTCAGCCTGTTCAATCTAATGTCCATTTTCCTGGTAGCAGGTGCAAGGCTTAGAGCGGTAACTTCATTCATTTACACTATTTTTTTTTAAATTATATTAACATCTTTTAATAATGCTACCAAAAGTTAAAATTAAAGCTTAATAATTATCAATAGTTGGAAGTTAATCGTTGATTTTCTTAGTTCTTTGCATCATTTAAGTTATAATTTAATATATTTTTTATACTTCGGACCACATGGTCACTTACTGTGCTAATTTTTTAATAAGTCACTAAATGTTGTTAGTAAATTAAATGTTTATACATTTCTACTTTATAATGTCCATTTATTCAAGTTTAATTCATAAGCTTGTTAACATCTTTGACTGCTACATGTCTTTTTAAGGTAATACCTGTAACATCTTTTCCATGATTGTGTGGTTCTTATATTATACTTTTTAGAATGAACTGATGATGCTTTCAGAATACGAAAGCGAAACGTCTTCAAAATAGATAGAGTGGCACATCAACTTTGTCTTTCATTTCTCCACCTACAAATTGACCGATATAAGAGCCCACCACTCTGTTGAGTGATCCTTTTATATATATATATATATATATATATATATATATATATATATATATATATATATATATATAGAGCTATCGGAATTATTTTATTCCTTTTATGTAAATATGTAAATATTTACAAAAAAAAAATAATTCATCAGTGTAACTTACTAGTCTTTGAGATTATATAAAAAGCTTTGACACTTAATATTAATAACACACATATAAAATATAAATTATAAAATAATGGAAAAAATACATTAAAATTTTTTTAAAATTTTAGTATGAATAGTAAAACTTAGTTTTTGACATCTTTTAATGGTCTGTTTTAACTCTGATTCATAGAGAACAGAAAGAAAAAACAGTATGATTAAAATGTAATTAGGTGTTCTTTAAGTTGTATTAATGGATGTAATATATTAAATCTGTCTCAATAGTATACAACATGTTATGCATACAAGAGTATTATGGCGTGTATATGTAGAGATAAATGTTTATTTTCTTTTTGATGTTTTATCATTAAATAACAATAAATAGTGATAAGTTTATCTATGTCAGACTTTTTATTTATGATACACATTCCCAAGAAGAGCTGACGTATAAAAGATTTAATCTGAAAAGACAGGACGTAACAAAATACTTGGTGGTGTACACAGATAAGAAAATGACGTGAAACCTCGAATCGACGACATTGCAGAGAAAGCCACAAAGAGATGTCGACTGCTCAAACGTCTCACAGCAACAAAGTGGGGCGCCACGCAAGATGTCCTGGTAGCAACATACAAAACCTATGTCCGACCGATATTAGAATATGGGAGTGAAGCTACAATAACTGCGAGTACAAACACCACCTAAAAGCTTGAAGTCGCCCAGAACACTGCCCTACGCGTCATCACCGGTGCTCCAAAATGAACACCGATTACATGGTAGCCCAGACCGGTATTGAACCAATACAATGCCGCAGAGAGCAATACGCGTTAACCTTCTGGGAAAGGTGAGGCAAAATACGCGTTACCTTCTGAGAAAGGTGAATACTTTCACAAAAATGGAACGAATATAGACAAGCAGCCTCACGTCTTAAAACACAAACCACTCCGCTTACAGTAGCAAACCAAATCATAGAAAAATACCACATTGTCCTGTCGGAAGCCGCCCTCTTCCCAGCGCAAACCACACTGGCCAGCTGTCTACCAAACACATAATTACTGCTTGATAACCATAACGACCGAAGCACTTATCGTCAGACATTGCTATAAGGAAAGCCGCCCGAGAGACGATACACACCAAGTACCCAGCACATGAGTGGCTCCACATCTACTGCGATGGATCTTCGATACCGGACTCGGGAAGAATAGGAGCAGGATATGCATAACGTTCTTCACAGGCTTTATAGCTGTGGGTGCCCCTCCCACCAACTACGACGGCGAATTGCTACTATACACGAAGCTGCAAAAAATATTGAGAATTTCCAACACCCCCAAAAAGTTGTCTTCTTCATCGACTGCCAAGCCGCAATCCTCGCCCTGTCGACAGATCGACACACCGACTGTGCCAAAACAATATCTTGCCGCGTCCAACTATCGAACTTGATACAAAAAGGGTGGCTGATTACTCTACAATGGAACCCTAGTCATGTCGGTGTTGAAGAAATGAAGCAGCGGATGAACTTGCAAAAGAAGGCACTACTCTTTCACAGCCCCCTAGCTTCCAATCGAACACATCAACAAGGTCCATCATTAGAAGAGGAATCAAAGCGAAGATAAAAGACTAGCAAATACAAGCCGATGCTGGAAAATCTTGAATTCACCCACCTAATAGAGTCACCAATCCCTCGCAACTTGCCGAGACCCATTAGTGTAGCCGTGTTCAGAACAACTACGGGGCATGACTACCTGGCCTCCCATCTACATCGCATCGGCGTCCGCAAAAATGACAACTGTGCACTATGTGATCAGCCCCAGATAGATGCTTCTCACCTTTCAGAGTGCCCGGCCCTGAAAACAGACCTACCCGAAGAGGATGAAGATCGCCTACGAGAAACAATGCTAACATGCCAAGGGTGGGCGTTGGCTAGTAAGTAAGTAAGTGAGTACATTCCCAAGAAAACACGTTTTGAATGTTTTTTTTTCTTTTGCCAAAATACAGGAATCTTCGAAATAAATTTATGTTTCAACGTTAATGCATGTTCTGTGAATATAAAAGCATTTATTTTTTGGTTTTAATGTCGCTACGATGTGATATCGCTCTACTGTGAAAATTACGAGATGATTCTCCAATATATACGTTGCTACAATTGGTACACGGTATTTAATAAACAACACTTGATGAGTCCTGTATTGTGAAAGGATCTATTGTGTTTGTGTATAACTTCAATACCGTTTTCACATTCTTGGTTGTCACAATTTTCAAGCCACTAACATTTATGAAATTGTTCATTAGCTTAGGTGTCAGAACTGGAATATAGGGTGGGCAAGTTATTTTAGATGGTATCACTGATATGTTGTGTGCCAATGCCAATTGTCGGACCTCATTATTATGAAAATTTTGGTTGTCAGAAAATTGCGAAGGAAAAGGAGAATCGAAAATGAGTCTATTTAAAAACCCTATGGTATTAGCCTTTAAAATAAATTTATTTTTAATTTCGATAAGGAGGAATATAAAAAATTAATCAATGAAACCATTTTTGGAAAACTTAAAATTGTGAATAGAGAAATTTTAACAAGCAACAACTAGAAAAAAGAAAACTTTCATGGCTCAAAAATATGAGGCTCTATTTAAATTTGTAATCACTAAGAGAACAACTCTAAACCGGGAAAGATTGGTTAAACTTTTAGGTTTCTATGAACAACACGATGAGTCTGCTCGTAAACGTAGTTATATATAAAAATAAACTAATTATGTTAAGAAATTTATACTTTGATTGACAGAGATTGATTGACAGAGTTTAGGTAAGAAAAGTGTATCCTGAATATAAAGTGCTTTAATGTCTTGATCATCAAAAAATATCTGGGAAGGCCTTTTAGGATCACTTTTATTCACCTGAGGGTTTCTCTTTAAAAAGTTTTATCTTGTGATTAAAAAAAGTTTAAATTAACGAGCCAAGAGTAACGATTCCTTTGTAAGTTCCCAATGTTTTCTTAAAGTCTTAAAGCAAAAACGCTGTTTACAATACAGATACTTTCGTTAAATATGGAATTTGTTTGAGAGATAAAAATACAAAATTGAAAAAGACAGACATATAATAGATTAAAACTATTTCTAAAAAAAGGGAAAAATAGTACAGTAGGCACTAATTTCATTATTTATATTATAAAATAAATAAAGTAATTTTATTATTTATTTATTTTTTTTTATTTAAATTAATGTGTCTCGGCTGCAATGGCCATTGACACAAACAATATAATATACAATATATATACAATAATTACAATAAGCACATATTACTAATTGCTACAGTTACTCTATAAGCTTAGAACCTATGATCAAATAATACAATAGTTTTATCACTAAGTTATATATAAGTTAAGGTAAAGTACAAGAAAAACAAGGGGTCATATTCTGTTAAACAACTAAATGTCTTTCAAGAAACCAATTAGGTTAAAGACTTGATCGGGCGAGTTTAAAATGTCTTTGATATTTGGCTTAAGTTTATGTTGCACTCTGTGTTTTGCGTACCGGGGACACTCGATTAGGATATGTTTCACAGTTAATACACTTGAGCAGATTTGGCAATTGGGCTTCGGCTCGGATTTCATTATAAACTCATGTGTAAATCGGGTATGTCTTATTCTTAAACTTCGGATGACAGCTTTTTCGTTTCTAGACATTTTTGGAAGTTCAAATTTTTCAACAGTTTGCCAGATCTCATCTAATGCACTCTTGATTGCGTTCCAGTAGGTTTGCCAGGTATGATACTGTTGTTGCTTAAAAATTTGCTTTAAGTCATTACAGATTTGAATATGTTGAGCTTTTGAGGATTTACTGTTTACACAAGAAGCTTGCTTGGCTGATTTGTCTGCTTTTTCATTACCAGGGATGCCGACATGGGATGGTAGCCAGATGATCGTGACATCTACACCTTGAAAAGCGAGAGCACTGTGTATCCTATGGATTTCTTGCACTAAGGGATGCTGAGAGTATAGGCTCTTAATCGATTGTAGTGACGACAGGGAGTCTGTGTATATTGCTTGGTTTTTATGATCTGTTTTTAGTTTTTTAAAAGCCTCCAGTATCGCATAAAGTTTTCCAGTATATACGCTGCATATACTCGGTAAAAAAGATGATTTTATTACTTCATCATGTGTGGTAACGGCACATCCAACGCCTGCTTCGCTTTTGGAGGCATCTGTATACAAAATTGTTTGGAATTTGTTCCTGCTTATGATTACCTTGAGGTGTTGCCTTATGAGAAGGCTCGAGGTTTCATGTTTACTGTATTCTAATAGGGAAGTGATTGAATGTGGGATTGGTGTATTCCAAGGCGGAGTATCTGGGATTGGGAAGGGATGTGTTTAAGTAAGGTCGATGGTGTTTCTTAGAGTTAATTTCTTGATCTCTATTAATAATTGTATCCTTTGCGAGGTCTCCGGAGGCGATGTTGAAGTACTTAAATGGTAGAATGGATTGGATGGGTTTGCGGATACGGAAGCAAAGTAAGATTGAAGAAGACACTCTCGTCGAATCCAGAGAGGTGGTTCATTAGCCTCGCAGTAAAGGCTATCTATGGGACTAGATTTGAAAGCGCCTAAGCAAAGACGAATAGAAGTGTCATGCACAGAGTTCAGTAGCTTTAAGTCAGATTTTGATGCAGACATGTATATGATGCTGCCGTAGTCCAGTTTCGAGCGGATTAAAGCTCTATATATATTAAGTAAAATGATTTCGTCCGCACCCCATGTGTACTTTGATAGCGCCTTGATGATATTGAGTCTCTTCATTGCATTGCCCTTTAATACACTAATATGCTGTTTCCAAGTTAGCCTACTGTCAAACGTTAAACCAAGTATTTTTTGATGGGTAACTAGTTGCAATGAAGTTCCATTAATGGTGATAATTGGACTTTGGCTGCAGGGTCTTCTGCTAAACCGCATTAATTTTGATTTAGTCGTTGAAAAAGCTAATCCGGTTTTTTTTGGACCATTCGCTAAGTTGATTTACAGCGGTTTGGAGTACGTTGCAGGTGGCGATTGTACTTTTTCCCTGACAATATAAAATAAGGTCATCTGCATATATTAAGTGCTTGACGGGTGGACAAATACTGGAACAAATATCATTTATTGCAAGAATGAACAGTGTTGTACTAAGTACAGAACCTTCTGGAACTCCATTATTTTGCCCGAATGTCCCCGAAATTTCTCCATTTGTTTTCACTTTGAACGTTCTTTGTTGTAAAAAGTTTTTTATGAAGGAGTAAATATTCCCTGTTATCTTGTATTGACGAAGCTTTTCAAGAATGGCTTGACGCGAGATAGTATCGAAAGCTCCTTCAATATCAAAGACAGTAGCGATCAAATCCTGTTTGTTTGAAATAGCGGAAGCTATTTGTGTTTGTAATAGCACTAAATTGTCTAGGGTTGAACGGTGACGTCTGAAACCGGATTGCGATGAGTCAATTATTGCATATTTTTCGAGAAGCCATGTTAATCTTGAATTAATCATTTTCTCAAACAGTTTACATAATGAACAGGTTAGAGAGATAGGTCTGTAGGATTTTGTTAGGTTTGAGGGTAGATCAGATTTTTTTATTGGTATGATAATTGATTCATGCCACAGTTTGGGCAATTGCTGAGTATGCCATATCTTGTTATAAAGATTCAGCAGTGTTGCGAGGCTAGAATGAGATAAATTTTTGATGAATATAATTGTAATATTGTCTGGTCCAGCGGCGGCGTTCCTACAAGAGGATAGTGAAAGTGCTAATTCTTCTTGTGTAAAAGGAAGGTTAATAGCATCAATGTCGTGACTACTAATTTGTGGATTAAGAGAAATTTGTATATTTTGGTCATTTGGACTTTCAATCTGTTCGACATCAGACCTAAATTTCCATGCAAAACTTTCAGCCATGATTTGAGCAATTGTCTGGTTATCTGTTATAACTTGTCCATTCAATGATATTGCTAGAATTTTGGAGGTGTTTTATGACCTTTCATTTGTCTTATTTTTATCCAAACTTGAGATGGTGGAGTATCACTAGTAATTGTAGGGACAAAGTTTTGCCAGGAATCTTTTTTGCTTTTTTTAAGGACATATTTCGCTTTGGCTCTTAGCTTTTTGAAATATATTGGGTTTTCTTGAGTTCTTCTTTTTCGATATCTGTTGAGGGCAGTTTTGCATTGACGTACACTTAGTTCACATTCTGAATTCCACCATGGTACTGCTTTTTTTTAGGGCCATATTGTTATTTTTTTACAGGATTTTAGCAGACATAATAATGCAGTTATTAAAGAGAGTTATTGCCTCGTCTATATCGTCAGATTGTTGAAGTAATAAAATGTGATCTTCGGCGCTAGTTTGAAAATTATTTCAGTCCGCTTTAGCGATATTCCATTTAGTAATGGTGCAAAAATTTTTATTGCTATTTGTTATGACTATCGGAAAGTGGTTACTATCATATAAGCTATCTAAAGTATACCATGAGAGTGAATCGGCAGACTTGGGATCACATATGCTTAGATCGATAGAAGAATAAGTTCCTGAGGCGATGTTAGAATATGTACTGGCTCCACTATTCATCAGACATGTATTATTGCAACTCAATGCGGTCTCTACGGTTTTTCCTCTAACAAATGTTTTCTTTGAGCCCCACATGGTATTATGGGCGTTGAAGTCTCCAACTAGTATAAAAGGACTGGGAAGTTAATATTGAATGGGCGAATTAAGTCATCTTACTCGGTTTCTGTTAAGTTATAATTAGGTGGAATATATGTACTGCATATGGTTATTTGGTCGGGACACCAGACAGTTATTGCTATGGCCTCCAAATTGATGGTTAGGATATATTGCATAGAGAATAAATCATTAGACACGAAGATAGATGTTCCCCCACTTGCTCTTGTAAACGTAGGCCGAAGGAAATGGTAACCTTCAAAGTTTTTAAGTTCACGTCTATGTGTTTCCTTGAAATTGATTTCTTGAAGGCAGATAATATCAGATTTTGTATTATTGATTAATTGTTGTAAGCGTTCTAAGCGAGGGTAGAACCCATCGCAGTTCCACTGCACTAACGTGAAAGTAAAATATTTTCAACATTGAGAACGTTGAGAGGTCAGAGAAGAGTCGGTGAGATAATCTTCATCATTATTTGTAGATTGCGATGTGCTTTCAATTTCTGAATTGTCGAAATTAAGTTGCTGTTTAATTTTCTTAGAAATCCTTCTGAATCTATTCCTAATTTTTCTATCTTTCAGTGAACGGTATATTCTAAACATGTCGTCGAGTAATGATCGAACATTTTGAGTGAACTGCTGTGCTTTTTGTAGAGGGTAATTACTGCCGAATGAGTTTTCCAGAAAGGCAAGAAAATTTTAAACCGGTAAGGAGAATAAGTTTGGATTTTCTTGATAAAGATTATTAACTGTGAGAACAGAGGAGGCGGTTAATTTAGACTGATCGGGTGCGACTTTCTTGGGTTTTCTAGTTTTATGCTTTATGGGCACGCTTGCATCGGGTGAAGGCATTTTTATGTCTTTGATGGGTAAGTTAGTAGATGTGTATGTTTCTTGGGAGGTAGAATCGCTGAAGTCAGTTCGTTTCTGACCAGTGGTAGAAGGAAGAAATTCATTGTTTGCGGCAATAGAAGTGGTGGATATCTCGACAGTTTTAATCTGTTGACTGAGAACCGAATTTTGTGTTGTGTTTGGCGGTGCAATATTGTTTGATATTGAGGTAGCAGGGATTAGTTCAGCTGGGGACGTTTGTTCATTTGGGAGAGGATTGCTAGGGGGATTTTGACAGTTATCTGTTGTATGTCCATGTTTTTTTGCATAGAAAACATGCCATTTTGTCAGTAAAGAGAAATATTCTGTATGAATTATTATCGAATGGAATTATTAATGATGTTTCGATTTCAAGCTATCTGTAGTTGGGGTAACGTATACCTGTCTTCTGAAGCTCATAATATGCGTGAATTCATCACCGGGATTCCAGCTTTGATGGGTGACAATGGTGAACCAAGTTGAAGACCTAGATCTTGAAGGTGTTTTTCTATAATTTCGTGAGGTATTGATGGACAGACGTTAGAGATTATTAGTCTCTTTGCTGGGGTTACCAGTCTTCTTACGGGTAGTTCTACAGAGTTGATTGTAATCGTAGGATTTTCTGTTAAAATATGTTCGACGAGTTCAGAGTTTGTTAAGTAGATGCATATCCGATGATTGGAAATTCTTGAGGCGAAACATATGTTTTTGGGGCTAACAATGTTACCTATGGCTTTGACGTAGTCGAGTAGTACTAACTTTGGTTCAGCATGTATTAATATTGCTTGATCTTTTCTGGGATATTTCGGTTTGGGTTTTGACATCGTAGCAGTTGCATATGAGTTTGGATTATTACTGATGATGTTGTTTCCAGACATGATATTGCTAACTGTAGGAGAACATTGATTTAAGTTGTTACTCATGTAGTCAAAAGTAACTATTTATAATTTTATTGAATTAAAGTTTCAGGTGATAGGCAGCAAATGTAACACATGTCTGTATTAATGGTTGCCTGTCTAAAATTTCGACGAGCCCGTCCTTGATAGGACTGACTTATGTCGAATATGGCAAAAAAAATGTCAACACAGCTAAATGTTTTGGTTAAAAAAGTATTAATAATAAATTTCTTACTGAATAATATTACAGATTTTCACGTTAAAAACTCTACACAACAATCACTAATCACTTTTTGATGGTAATATACTTTTAAAAACTGGTATTTACTGTGATAAACGGCAAATTTTTACACTGATTCACAGAGCGGTATGTACTCGTTCGAATCAATTTGACGTCGATATTTATTTATTATTTGAATTACATGTGTAGTTTTAATAACCTCATAAGGAATCGATAAATAATTCAAATAAACATTCTCGCTATGTGTTGGTATTTCTGCAAGGGCGAAAAGCTTTTTGTTAATTGCTTGTAAAACTCAATGAAAAAGACAGTTTTTTTATTAACATGTTTGTTGAAATTGGTCAAACATGTACCATGTAAAAAGTTATGAGGACTAAAACTTAGTATAAGTATTTCGTGGGTTTAGGTTCAATAATTATAATTTGAAACTATACTTTATTTTTCATAGAAATCAAAGATAGATAGAATCAATAGAAATCCTAAAATGTACAAGTTTAAGAACAAACAGTTATTGTAAATAATATACAACTTACCAAGCGTAAATACGGTTACTGTCTTAGTGTATAATTATTTTTATATGGGCGTATCATTGATGTTTTAGAAAAAGGTAAAGTGTAGATATATTATGACTTTAAGCGTTTTTTATAGTGTTATATTTATTATTATTTAAATCAGATTGAAATATATTTTATCTAGTTTCTTTGTATTTTTTTCTCCTTGATTGCGTTGGTATTGCTTTTTATTTCTATTGATTCGTGTATCTCACTTTTCTTTTTGTTTTATTCGGTTTTTGAAATTTTGATGTTTTCGAATTTAAATTTATGCTTCTTTACATTTTCATGTTTGGCGAGCGCTGTTATGTTGTTCTTGTCATATTTGTGAGAATGAATTCTGGATTGAAGCAGTTGACTGGTTTACCTAATATAGACACCTTCACAGTTAATACATGGTATCTCGTAAACAATATGTAATTTTTTGAGTTTTGGAGTTTGTTTTTATATTTTTAGTTTACTGACATATTTATTTAAAAGGTTATATCCATTGTGGGACAGTGTTATCTTATGTTTAGCTGAAAGATTTGATAATTGTTCGGAAAAATTTTTTATATATGGAAAAGTTCTATAAGCATTTTTGATACTGTTAAGTTTAGTGTTATTTTTATTGTTGTAAAGTTTATTAAGTCTTGATTTGAAAATAGTTTCAAATAGATGTTTGGGATATGCGTTATATGAATGGCATGTTTTGCTTTTTTATTACTCTTCCAGAACCAGTTGAGCAATGACACTAGAAATATTCATTGAACATCCATCCATTTGTTAATATATTAATATATAATATATATTTAGCCCTTTTATAAAAAGTATGTTGAGTTTAACGTTAACTTTACATATGATTGAAATTCTTGTAATGGGATGTTAATGTACTCTTTTATGTTATTCCACTTCTTTTTATTAATCTCAGTGGCAAGTTTTATTGGGATGTAAGTATATATTGAAATGATATCTAAATATAATAATTTGTACTTATTTGATATGTGAAAATTTTTAATTTTAGAAATAAGGTCATCGGAATCTTTAATATAATAGGGATTTTTAATTTTGACATTATTTGTCACATTAGAAATAATGTTTTTCAAGATCTTTGAAAGGTTTTTGAAGGGTGATGGAATACAGGAAACGATAAAACGTAGAGGTCATTCTACTTGTGTGTTTCAGGTAAACCAAAAAATAATTTTTTGGTTGAAATGCGTGAAATAGCTTAAGTGATTTTGCTATATTTGTTGATATATAACCATTTTTGTCCCATCTGTTAATAAAAGCATTACTTATTTTTTGGAAAATATTGGTAGGATCATTTTATTGTCGTAATTATTCAATTCCACAATAACGTTTTTGTTGGTTTTATCAGGCTTTAGTACAACTACATTAGGACTTTCCCTTAAAAAGACTTTTTTCACACAAAAATTGAGGCTTAATTATAATTTAAAGTTAATTGTTTTTGTGTTAAGAATCTTTTTTCACAATTATATTAAAATTTCAGAGAAACATTTACTAAAGAAGAACATTTTTAAAGTAATATTTTTTGAAATACGTTAGCAGCATTTTTATTAACTAAACTAATTTTATTTGGTGAGTTAACAATTTTTTTTCCTTTCTTGTTCAATTTTTGAGCAGCTCTTGATAATAATTGTACACACAATTGAAAGCTCGAGTAAAAATAATTAACAAATAGCTGCTTTTATTGACTCCAAAACAGTTTTATATTTTTTCCAGTCACAAGTACGTCTTTTTCTTACTCTTGTATATATATATATATATATATATATATATATATATATATATATATATATATATATATTTATATATATTTAAATCATGAATTTGTTGCTTGTGTGAGTCCATTTCAAATAGGTAAAGAAATAATAAATCAGACTTACTCACAATCAATTTAATTTAACTATCCGACGACCGGTTTCGCTTTCTACAATATGCAAAAAGCATCTTCAGGTCTCGGTACAAAGTTAAACAAATGCTGAAATGATAAAAAACCCATATTAGGGTGTTGTCTAATAAAGATAAACAAATTAGATGTTATAAATTACAATAATTATGCCAATATTACCTGTCTGTGGTTTTATTTAAATGATTGAGTTGAATAAAAGGTATAAATATTTTTTTAAAAAGTTAAAAGGACAAGGTAAGGCCCACAAGTTATTAATACTACCAACTAATTATTGAAGGCTTTATAATTCAGTCAATTTCTTGAACTCACAAAATATTTACCAACAATAATTATCCATTTGTTACTTTGGATACATATTAGTATATTAGATATTAATATATCAGATTTTGAAAAATATCTCTTAATAATTAAAAAATACCTGGACAGATAACTCATACCTATATCAATTTCAAATTAAAATAAAAAACTTTGCAAACTTATTATACATTTGATTATTAAATGTACATGTTCAGTTACCAGAGAATTTATTTTAAATGGATCATTAAGTTAAACATTAGACTTGTTAGTTATTTTGTAGGATGTATTTCAATTAACCATATTTTTACACTAAATTTGATTAATTAAAGATTGTTAAAGTATGCCAATATTAAACACATCAATTTACTTTTGATATATCTAAATTGAAACAGGCTTATAGACATTCATTATTAATAACAGCATATTTTATGAAACTAGATAACTTAACTTACAGTATTGAGAAACAGAAGAAGAACTGTCACATGCTAACCTACATCTGTCAAAATTTACCACTAAAATCTAATAGACACAACAACAAAAAACTCATTGTGCCAAAGAATATGATGTAGTACTTTAAAGTCCTTCCCCTTTTAAATTCAATGTTTGTTTCGTCCCTTCTAAGTGTTTTCTGTTTTTAGTGTGTTTAAATTATCCTTAAGTGTTTGTATTTTACCATTTTTACCATTTTATTCTCTTGACCATTCCAATAATTAACACATTGCCAATAGAACTTTATCAAAGTAATTTGATAACTACAAGTTTGGAAATAATTGCACACCCACACAATTTTACATCAACACTTATTCATTGTCATAAATGTCACCTTCATAAAACAATTTAAATAACACACATTTCAAAAATATATCTCTGGAATAAGTATAAATAACTTTTAATAACACAATAATATATTACACCACTTACATTTAACAAACAATCTCACACACATCTCAAATTCATTGGATCAAATCTACCTCCTCAAGAAACAGTTGTTTACTGTCAAACAACTGCAATAATAGTATTGAGTTCTCCATTCAACAATATACAGTAGTTTCAAACATGTTCTACCATCCATCTATTAATAGAGTACCGGCATGTAAGTAATTTTATTTTATTTCATTTATTTATTTGCTCATTCATTAATTTATTCCAATAGAAGAGATTTTATGACAACTTGTGGGCCTTACCTTGTCCTTTTAACTTTTTAAAAAAATATTTATACCTTTTATTCAACTCAATCATTTAAATAAAACCACAGACAGGTAATATTGGCATAATTATTGTAATTTATAACATCTAATTTGTTTATCTTTATTAGACAACACCCTAATATGGGTTTTTATCATTTCAGCATTTGTTTAACTTTGTACCGAGACCTGAAGATGCTTTGCATATTGTAGAAAGCGAAACCGGTCGTCGGATAGTTAAATTAAATTGATTGTGAGTAAGTCTGATTTATTATTTCTTTACCTATTTATATATATTTATCAAATTATTCTCGACCGTACTGTGTTAAATATTATTTGTAGTCTCAGCAATTGGTCTTTATGAAATAAAACTCTATTTGTTATTTCTCAATATTTCGTCACGATTTTGTGACTTCTTCAGGAGAAAACTGTAAATTTATTATAATTATTATATGTAAACAAAATGAATATTTCAATACTTACAACTTAAGATTAAAAATTTAAATTTTGATAACATATCCAATTTAAATAAATGACATTTTTTTGATTTTAATTTATTTGGGAGTACTGGTAACCGCAATATTTTATAAAGTGAATTCCTATTGTACAATTTTTAGCGAATAAGTTTTAGTAAACAATTACATATTGTGACAGTATTATCCATATAATAAAGTGCAATTGTAGAATATTGAGAAAGAACCAGGAACATGGTAAATTGATCTATAAAATGTAATTAATGGTACGTAGTCAGTTATTGGTCTGATGTTGTTAGATACTGATATTAAGATCTATCAATTATAAGACAGACACCAACCATTTAAGTAATATTTACTGTAATATACGTATTACTGTAATAAACAATATATGATATGATAGATCTTAATATCAGTATCTAACAACAAAAAATTCTTAAAAGAAAATCCCAATTTGATAGTCACAAGATCAGACAAAGGTAACGTCACTGTTATTTTCGAAAAACAAAAATATTTGGATCTTTCTGTGGCTATAATAGAAAATGATACATCATATACCACATTAAAGAATGATCCAACTTCATATATTCAACAAAAATGCAATAAAGTAGTAAAATCGTTGTTTGACAATCAAAAAATAGATGAAGCAACTAAAAAGAGATTATCTAACTATAAAGGTATATCTGGCAAGTTTTATTGTCTACCAAAGGTATACAAAACCCCATTATCTGTTAGACCAATTTTAGCCTCTATTGGCACACCTACAGAAAACATTGCTAACTACTTAACAGATATTTTAACATATTCATACAATTGTGAGAATGAATACTATATTAAAGACTCATTTCAAGTTAATAAATTATTTAATAACACACAATTACCGGAAGGTTACGTTATTGCGAGCCTAGATATAGTATCATTATTTAGCAATGTTTATCTTGATATATGTATACTTGCCATTAGTAATAGATGGGAGATTATTGCTCAACATTGTAACATTGATAAAGAAACTTTTTTCAAACTGTTAACCTTTCTGTTCGAAAATAATTATTTTTCATTTAACAAAAAATTTTACAAACAAACTTTTGGTACACCTATGGGGAACCCTATATCACCAATAATTTCCTGTTATATAATGGACCACATACTAGACACCATCATCCTTGTCCTACCTTATAAATTTCATTTTATAAAAAAATAGTTGGATGATATAATATTAGCATTACCAAGCACGGGGATAAATGATATACTTTGGTATTTCAATAGTTACAACCCCTACATTCAATTCACATTAGAACGTGAAGATGCTACAGGTTCAGTACCTTTTTTAGATACCAAGTTAATACGAAAAGGTACCCATTTGCTGGTTGATTGGTATAGAAAACCTCTCAGTTCAGGAAGATATCTCAATTATTGGTCATACCATAAATATTCAATGAAACTTAATTTAGTTAAAGAAATGAAAAATAGTGTCCTTAAAATCAGTGATACCGCTTTCCATACCAAAAATCTAAAAATCCTTTATAACCTATTCATTGAAAACTCATACCCAAGTATACTACTGAAGAAAATTTTGTTTAACACTCCACAAACTTTAACTAGTCATTTAAGAAACGAGGAAAATATGTCTTTATCACAAGATAGATTTGGACCTGTAGATCCTTTACAAAAACAAACGACAATAAAATATGTATCCCTTCCATACATTAAGGACATTGGGCATAAACTTAGTAGAATTTTTTCATCACTTAATAATATCAAAATTGCATATAAAACGGTACAGTTAACAAAGTTTTTTCTAAACTTAAAGACCAATCCTCACTCTTGTCTTTAACGGATGTTGTTTATTGTATACCGTGCGGATCATGTGAACAAGTATACTACGGTCAAACATCAAGATGCCTTAAAGACCGCATTACATCGCACAAGTCTGATAATAGATTACATCCAGAAGGAAGTGCATTGGGTAAACATGCATTTAAAAATGGGCATCGGATAGATTACAATAACATCAAAGTAGTAGAACAGGAAAGTAACATCACCAAAAGACTTTTTCTTGAAATGGCCTACATTTGCCAAAATAACAATGCAATGAATCATAGAACGGATATTGGTCATCTAAATGAATTGTTCTCCTATTTGTTACTACTAGATAAATGCAACAATAACACAAACAGTAATTTATCAATTGACTCTTAATAAATTAAATAACAGTTTTCTTTTTTTAATTGTTTTTAAATTTAGTAATTTTTGTATACACACAGATACTGGGGTCATACAAAACAATATCATATTCAATTGTAATATTTTTAGAATTATGACCTTATTTCTTTAGGTTAATTTAATAAATTTTGTGTTGAAACATTGACAAGTTAAAGTTTTACTTCTTTATGATATTAATAAATATAAAATAATTTATATTGCCACAATACATTCTAATGTATCTTATCTAATGTATCTTATCGCCACTTTTATTTAATCTGTATAGTGAAGCTATCTGTGAACAAGCACTCGAGGAAGAAGATCTTGGTCTGATAATAAATGGTGAGACGATCAACAATATAAGGTATGCTGACGATACAGTTCTCCTAACGGGAACGCTAGTAGAACTACAACATCTCGTTAAAAGTCTCAATATATACTGTAACAGTTACGGCTTGAAAATTAATTTAAAAAAAACTAAATTTATGGTAATCACGAAATCAAAGAACATCAGAGCTAATCTTGTAATAGACAATACAACGATTGAGCGTGTGCCCTGTTATAAATATCTAGGTGCTTGGATCACAGACGATACTGATCAAACAAAAGAGATTAGATGTAGAATAGAAATCGCTAGATCAGTCTTTAAGAGAATGCGCAAACTCTTTTGCAATCGTGATATCAATATAAAGTTACGAATACGAATGCTGCGGTGTTATGTTTTTTCTACCCTGTTATATGGAGTTGACGCTTGGACACTAAAACAGTTGACCATAAAAAACATCGAAGCTTTCGAGATGTGGTCCTATAGGCGCATTCTCAGAATATCATGGATGGACCGTGTCACTAACATGCAAGTACTCCAAACTTTAGACAAAAGATGCGAAATTCTAAATGAGATAAAAACTAGAAAGATGGAATACTTGGGGCACATTGTGAGAGGTGAAAAGTACGAACTGTTAAGAAACATCATGCGGGGCAAAATTAAGGGCAAAAGAAGTGTGGGAAGAAGAAAAATATCGTGGCTTCGTAATCTACGTGAATGGTTCGGGTGTAGTTCGATTGAACTTTTCAGGCGCGCTGCTAACAAAGTCGCAGTGGCCATGATGATTTCCAATCTCCGCTAGGAGTGGCACGAGAAGAAGAAATACATCTAATGATAGTCCTATAATTTGTTGTACTAGTATCTAATAATAAAAACCACTGAATTGTCTTGAGAAAAAACTAATGACGATATAATAAAATTAAGAATAAAAATGTCAGAAATGTGTGTATAATAAGTAAGTGTTTGTGATTGTAAAGCGATTTTTAAAAATTTTAAATATAGGAATAAGTTTTATGTAAAAATATGACAGACTGTGATAAGTTTTATCGACATTGTAGAAAATCATTGATGATCCAACCTCATTAAGTTTGTAAGTAGCGAATTTTTAATTAATTAAACAAACTTGTAACAAACTATTCATGTAGCTCCCTAATGAAGGACATAAACATGTCCGAAAGCTCGGAATAAAAATTTAAAAGAGTACACGTATCATTTATATTGCTGCAAACCCAATATTGAAAATTTACTTATATATATACAGGGTGTTTCAAAAAAAGGTAACCCCGTCTCTAGGGTAGGTAAAAAACTGAAAAATAATTGGGGTTTGCTTAGTAAAAAATTTTTGTAACGCCATCCGTTTTCAAGATACAGGGCGTTGAAGATCTTAATTTTTTATGCACGATGGAGCTCCACCACACTTTGATAGAAGGTGTCGTAATTGGTTGAGTAATCATTTTCCGAATCGATGGATTGGTAGTGGTACAGAAGCTCCGATTCATTGGCCTCCTCGGTCATGCGATTTTAACCCTTTGCACTACGCAGTTTTTTCGCATATTAAGGAAAAAGTCTCTGCTACAGCGGTAAATTCACGCCAAGAATTGGAAGAAAGAATTCAACATCAATTTAATGACATTATAGCTGATCCCCTACCGTTTAGAAGGTTAATATTAAAAAATAGACTTGTGTATTCGCGAAAACGCAGGGTATTTTGAACACTTACTGTAATTGAATTTTATTTTATGTTCTTAGTCATTAGTTTAATTTTCTTCTTGTGAGTTTTGTTTAATATTTTATACCAGCATCAATTATTACTTCATAATTTTCAAATCAAAATATTCCGAAAACTGTACACAGTATCGAGTTTTACCAAGAGTACCTTTTTTGTGTAAAATTGAATGATGTTTAAGTTTAGTTGAAATTTTGATTAATATGTATACCCTTAAAAAAGTTATATTGACTAATACTTAGTACGATTCGTGTAACTAGCGCCCTCTATGAGAATCAGATATAAAAACAAATGCATGGGATGTATCAGCTTCCAAAACATATTCGTATAAAATTTCATTACAATGTTGCCAGTAGTTTCGGCAAAATCGTAAACAATGCGTAAACATTTTTTTTCTTCAAGGCCCTGTATCTTGAAAACGGATGGCGTTACAAAAATTTTTACCAAGCAAACCCAATTTATTTTTCAATTTTTTACCTACCTGAGAGACGGGGTTACCTTTTTTTTAAACACCTATATATATATATTATATATTATATATATATATATATATATTATATATATATATATATATATATATATAGATTAATGTATTTTTAAGCCGTACTTCACAATGGAACTAGTTGTTGATTACAATATTTATTTATAAAAATTTGCAACACTTTTTAAGATAAGGGACCTAAGTATGCGTATTCAGCAATAACATTTAATTCACATAGAATAGTTTTTAACTATACACCCTTCCATGTATACAAAAAGGTAGGATATGGAACCATTGATCAAGTTCATTGCTTAATAAAACACACATAAAATAACCTGAAGTAAAGGAGGTACCGTAGCGCAACCTTTTTGGTCAGTCAAGCTTTTGACAAGGCTTTAAACCAAGGAAACTTTTAATTATTCCTTAGTGTTTGTGGAGACGCTGCAAATGTTAACATTGACGACGTTTTAGAGTGGCAAAAATATTAATAACGCTGACGAGACTGGTTTGTACTATAGAGCCATACCAAGTAAAACTTTTGCAATTTCGAAATGAAAAGTGCGCTAGGAAAAATCTGCTGAGGAAAAGCTGACGGTATTATTGTATGAAAATTTAAATGAGAAAAAAACTCTGTTTATTGGTAACAGTTAAAATTCTCGACGACCAGAGATATCATAATAGATTGGCTGCACAAATTTGATAGAAAAATGCAACGTCAAAAAAGAAAATTTTCTTATTCCTAGACAGTGCAATAACCCATCTCGATATTTATTTATGTAATCCATCGATAATATTTTTACCACTTAATACTACAGCAGATTGTCAACCGTTACACCAAGGAATAATTTAAAACTTTAAATCCCTGTATAGAAAGTTTATTGACTATAAAAGTGAACTTTTCCCAAAATATTGTCCCCAAGTCAGTTATAAGTTAACATAAGTTATATAAGTTATAAGGGCAATCAAACAGAGCAAATAAGAAGAAGTATCAGACCCAGATAACATATACAAGCTTCTAATAATGTAGAGCTTTTAACAATGTTGAGTAAATACAATATAGATGCCTTGGTAGATCTTTTTAATGACATTTATGAGTCCGGTCAAATACAATACTACAGGATTGGCTTCAATCAACCTTAATACCAATCTTAAAAAAGCAAAACGCTAATAGTTGCGACCAATTTCTAATAATCAGCTTATTGAGCCAGGTCTTAAGACTCTTCTTAAAGATAATTTACACAAGAATATATAACAGATGTGAAACATACATTAGCCCACACAGTTTGGTTTCAGACAAGGATTTGGCACAAGAGAAGCACTTTATAGTTCAACTGTCCCACTTCAGAAATGCAGAGATCAGCAAAAAAGATGTCTTTATATGCTTTACAGATTACCAGAAAGCGTTTGATTGTGTTAATGATTTAGAATTAGTAAGATTGCTCCAGGAACGTTCGATAGGTGCGAATGACCTTAAAATCATAGAGAACCTTTATATGAATCACGTCGCATCTGTGAGAGTAGGACTGGAATCTACACCATATTTCTCAATCGAAAAAGGTGCACAATAGGGTTGTGTTCCGTTACCTTTTCTTTTTAATCTTTATTCTGAAACGATTTTCGATAAAGCCTTAAGTGGCACTGAAGACAGAATCAAAATCAACGGACAGACTATTCGTAATATTCGCTATGCTGATGATACAGTCCTAATACCTTATAGCCAAGAAGCGCTACAACGACTAATAGATAGAATAAACACTAAAGGAGAACGACTGAGCTTGAAGATTACTATAGACAAGACGAAGGTAATGGTGGTTAGTAGAACAGAAAATATGCAATTAAATATAAGAGTTAACAATACGAACATCAAAAAGATCCCAAAGTTCACATATCTTGGTAGTTGGATAACTGAAGATTTAGATTGAGACATAAAGATACGTAGCAGGATTGAGCAAGCCAGAACAGCATTTACTAATATGAGCACCTTGCTAAGCAAAAGTAGCCCTATTTTAACGCTTTGGTATCGCTTTGTTAAATCTTACATTTACTCCATACTGCTTTATGGTGTAGAAACCTAGACCATAAAGGCCAATGTGATGAACCGATTGGAGTCATTTGAAATGTGGGTATTTAGAAGACTACTTAAAATTCTCTGGACAAATTACACAACAAATGTCGAAGTATTAAATCGAATGGGCAAAAAACGAGAATTGCTGTCAATAATAAAAAGAAGAAAATGGCTCATGGCTTAAAAATATAAGGGATTGGACAAACCTCGATCACCATGCACTCTTTAGAGCCACACAAGATCGAAAGGAGTAGACCAGAATTGTCGCCAGGATCCACTAATTGGATAGGGCACCATAAGAAGAAGATAAAAATTTTTAATGAGAAAAATGTTTTTATCTATAGAATGTTCTTTATCAACGGTTAAACTAAAGAAGTTCGATAACAATTGCTAACGTCTTAATTTGGACTGTGGCAGCATAGATAGACGTTTCAATCAAAACAAATTAAAAGTTTTTCATTAGGTGAGGTTTTGTAAAAGTAAATGTAAATAAAAGATAAATTGTAATAAATCTGGAGCTGAAAGCCCTGGAAGATGATTTGACATTGTCAAACTTTTGAGAAAGTTATGGAGTTGAATTTTTTTTAACTACATAGAAATTGATGCAGCCCTATTGACAAAATATCATGAAGTAAACTTATTTTAGGCAAATACGTACGAAAATGTATAATTAAAGATTAAGCAAATCAAAACTTTTTTTTATTTCAATTAATTGAGCGATAACCCTACACAACGGACAACTCTACAGAACAGACAATTATTTTCCCCGTTGGTATTTATTATGGAGAAGTTTCATTGTATTAATTTTAGTTAAATTTAATAATGAAATTACCAACAGTGGCACGTAATCTCTGCTCATGCTAATTTCTTCGATTGTATTATAAAATATGATTATTGCCAAACATTACAGATTTCAAATCTTTACTTGAAAACACAAACTACGGGATGTACAAATTATTTCTAAAGTCGCTTTTCTATTGTTATTTCTTATTTATGTATTTAAAATGTAATTATATATAAATAATAAGAATATAAATCAATGTTATTTATAAATAATATTAAATTGTTATTTATAAACAGTTTTTTTATATACTCTGACTAAATTTGAATAATTCTAAAGAAGAAAAATGAAGAATATCTAAAATCAAAAAGAGAAAAGGAGCAAGAAAGGAAGACAGATAAAATATTGCAGATGATGGAAGAGCGAAGAAAATTAAAAGGTAGAAATAACAACAAATACAAAAAGTTGCATAAGACTATACTAAAGGAGATAAAAGGAGCAAATGAAGCATTGCTGACGGGAAAACGTATGAAAGTTTAAACACTACAACGCAAGCATGATGATTTCCATATGGACAAAAAAAACTAAAGGGTACAGAAAACAAGCAGAAACAACGCAATACATGCATAGTTGAAGACATTGAAGGCCAATTTTTAACTACAATTGAAAATAAATTAGATTATAAATTAGAGATGGAAAAAATATATGCACAAATTATTCGAAGATGCAGCACGAAGTCCGACTGAATTAAAAAATCCATACGGCCCAGGAATAACAAACGAAGAAGTAGCTATGGCCATTAACAGATTAAAGATGGGAAATCACCAGGACCTAATGAGGTGCATGGTGAAATTTTAAAGCAATTAGAGGTACACCAAATCACAGTTTTTACGAAGCTCTTGAACAACATCTACGAGACTTACTTACTTACCAAAATCAATATCTCAAATTAATATTAATTAATCAACTATCAATATTCATTCCACTTTCTAAAAAAGCCAGCGCTAGAAAATGTGAAGAACATGGATTAATTAGATTGATGAGCCATGTACTTAAAGTACTCCCTACTATCATTGACGCGTATATACACCAAATTAGAAGAACACCTGAGTTAAGTTCAATTTAGATTCAGAGCAGGACTCGAAACGAGGGACGTACTTTTTAGTTTGCAAGTTCTAATACCGAGAGCAAGGGATGTCAACTATGATGTGTATGCATGTTTCATTGATTTCGAGAAGGAATTTGATAAAATCTCACATGGGAAACTAATTAATATCCTAAAAATATCAGGACTCGATGGTAAGGATATAAGACTGATCTCAAACTTATATATCCAACAAAAAGCAACAGTACGACTAGAAAATGAACTGTCCGACATCTTTAAAGTCCCAAATTACATAAAATGATACACCGTTAGAAAGAGTGGAAAAATATGCTATTTGAGCTGCAATATTTAGGAAACTTGTAATCACAGCTACGAAATAAAAATTCAAAAAGCCAAAAGCTCTTCCAACAGCCTTAGAAAGATTCTCTGCAACTTATCTTTAAGTATTAATAACGAATAAGAATTCTTAAATGTTACGTCTTTTGTGTCTTTCTCTATGAAGTAGAAAGCTGGTGCCTTACAGAAGATGCCATAAAACGATTAGAGGCATTTGAAATGTGGTGCTACCGACGTATGTTGAGAGTTTTATATATACACCACAAAAGTAAAAATAACTACTCTCCAGAGGCTAAGAAAAGCCAAAGAAATTATTAACACCATAAAAAACAGAAATTGGATTACTTTGGTGACATCATGCGTAATGATAAATAACGACTTCTACAGTTGATTCTATAAAACAAGATATATTTCCAGGCTGGCCAATCTTAGAAAATGGACTGGTCTAACGTCAACTGATCTATTTCGAGCTGATGTAAATAGAATAAGATGGGTCAATGTGATCGCCAACATCTATAGAAGATAGGCACATTTAGAAGAAATCAATTTTTTGTAGTATCAACAAAATTAGTTTTGGAACCAAAAATCGAATATATATAATATACTATAAGAAATTATAACCTCTCTTAAATATCTTATTTAGGGGGTTGTGACCGGGATGTTTTATTGACCATAATAAAGCATTCCATAAAGTACGACATAAACAATTAATGAATGTTTAGAAATCAAAGAAAATTGACTACTATGACCTCAACATCATATCAAATTTATACTATAAACAACGAGCAAAAGTACGTGTTAAAATGTTACACATGGCGTCGCTATATTATCAATTCCAACGATAACTTAAACATCCTCATCTGTAACCATATATAATGTAAAACAACTGTAAATTTATAACATTTAAAGGGTTTTGACCCATATATTTTGGTGGCTCATAGCATGTATACCTCGTTTACACTGATGATGGATTTAACAATCCGAAAACGTTTTGTAATGTAATTGTGATAGCCCGTTTGGGCATTTTATTATATACCTTTTATAAAGGATTTGACATAAATTTTTTACCTAGAATAAAGGTAAACGGAGATCCAATTACCAATGTTAGATATGCGAACGACACTGTGATCTTAGCTGAAAACATTGGAGATCTTTAGGACTGGTGACCAGAATAGCAGAGTATGGAAAGGAGTATGGTCTAACAATGAATGTCAAGAAGACAAAATTTATGAGAATATCGAAAACGCAAAGAAATAACGAGAATCTAATAATAAACGGAACCAAGCGTCGAACAATTGGACACATATAGATATCTGGGAACAATAATTAACTCCACAAATGATTACCTTTATAAAATCTAAATCAGAATAGAAAAGGCTAGAGCGAATTTTAACAAAATGAGAAGAGTGTTATGTACCATGGATTTAAAACTGGAACTAAGACTTATGTTGGCAAGGTGCTCTGTTTTTTCGACTTTATTTTCTGGAATAAAGTCTTGGACCTTGAATGCAATATCAATGAAAAACCTGGAATTATTCGAGCTGTAGGTGTTTACAAGAATTCTGAAACTATCGTGGACAGAACACGTCACATACAAAGATGTTCTGAGAAGGATGAATAAAGAAATGGAAATTTTAAATACAATTAAAACAAGAAAATTAGAATATCTCGGACATATTACACGTGGAGAGAAATACACCTTGCTCCAACGGATTATGCAGGGAAAGATCCAAGGAACGAGAAGCATGGTAGGCGTATAATATCATGGCTGCACAACCTGAGAGAGTGGTACGGATGTACATCAAATGAAATTATCAGAGCAGCCGTCTCAAAAGTCTGAATAGCTATTATTGCCGACCTCCGCCGCGGAGATGGCACTTGAAGAAGAAGACCCTGGATATATATATATATATATATATATAATATATATATATATATATATATACACTATAAGATAACTAAGTAACAATAACGTAATAATAACTTAAATAATTTGTAAAAAACGTTTTAATAACTATGGCGCGCCATCAGTTACAGATTTTTAAGAACTGAGTTTTATTGGCGTAAACTTGGTAACTCTATAAAAGGAATAATAAATAATAAAATATGTGTTCATAAACTTACACATTTATTATAAGATAATGATAAATATTATAAACATATAGATATAGATATGATGTTTATATTTATTTAAATACATAAACTCTTTTAGACCTTAAAATAAAATAACAGAAACAACAAATCACAGTTTTTCTAAAATGAAATAAAATGGTAGAATTTAAATACAAATCAAATTAAAACAACCTGTCGTCGCGTCGCCTTAAAAGAGATCTCATTTTCTGATAACCTTTACACTTTTCTTTTGAGTATGCGTTATACAAAAAGGTGATTGCTTTTCTCTCCAAAAGTAAGGTAAAATAACTACTCCTTCAATATTTGGTTTAAAATATGACTAAATATCTCAGAAGCATTGTTAAAAAGAACAAGTTAATTATAAAAATAAGAATAAATGCGTGTTCTCTATAAAATAAGCTTAGTTTATATAGTCTGCTTGTTTATTATAATAAATAATATTATAGTGATGCATTATTCGCATTATTTGTTCAGTCGTAAGAGAGTTGACCTCTAAAAATCATACGAGCAAGCTGAATTTTGCAGAAAATATTAATTTTGGGACCCCAAAGAAAATGCAAAAAAGTTTAAAAAGTTTATGCAAGATTTATGTGATTCAGGCTGGGTCAAGACGTAGAAAATTAAAAATTTGCCAGAATAACTGACACTATTATTGCCAGAATGACTGAAAACATTCCATAATGGATATACATTAGAATAAGATGACTGTTTCGATTACAGAGAATTTAAGAATGTAAGCGGAGTGTTTGACCTTTCATTTAGAGAGAACCGAGAAAAATGGTGATCAAACGAGAAAGATGGGCGGCATTGACATTTTTTTCCTGGAGGCCAAGGGCCCATGGCTGGACTAGAGATGAAAGAAAAAGCCGCTACCTGAGGGAAATGTGCAGTAAGATAATACAAGTGAATTATGAGTGTGCCATAAAATAAAAAAAGTAATATTTAGAACTGAGTTATTAATATTACCTCTTTTATTATCCTTCATAGATTTATAGATTAGATGAAAAAATTTCAAGACAGAATATTTTGTTGATTATAATTATCTGCAGTCTATTTTACTTAACCCATGAAGGACTGGAGTTGCCATATGGCAACACTGGTATTGACGTACGAATCTTATTATTTTGAGGTTAAGTTAGTTTGTTTTGTTTCCAAGAACGTGCCGGTCTGCAGAAAATAAGTGATTTGAAGATATACACCTAACAAAAACTTAATTCGTTGGTGTTTGTGAGATTTTATAGTCACCGTTTTTGATAGTTGTAAAAATGGATATAAGATTTGTGTAAGTAGCTCAACTTGTCAATTACTTCTGAATAACTATTACATCTAAGTGGCTAAAGTAACAATTATGCTCTAATAGAAAGGTCATTTTCCCTCTGTGAATATTTTACAACCCTTGAAAAAAGCGATCTTTTATAATATTTTGTTTTTATTCATCGCGTTGCCATATGGCGACGCTAGGTTCTACAGGCATCTGGTTTTTTCAGGCGGGGTTTCTCTCTACAAGAAGCTTTGAACATGGTTTACAAAGATGACGTCAACGTTAGAAATATTTATGTTGAGCCCCAAATAATAGAAACCTCACTGATGAAGATTCTGGCGGGAAGGATGGGGAAGGATTCATCGACAATCTGTCTAGAAAACAGCTCGAAGTAAATGTTGAGGTGCAAATGTATGGCGAAGAAGCAGACAATTGGGATGACGACATCGAAGAAGATGCAGTTCAAGCGATGGATATTTCCCAGGAAAGCAGCGGAAGTTTCCTCCCACAAACTACCTCTTAAGTGAAGAAAATTGAATACGAGTCCCTAAATTGGATAACGGGTGATTTGGTCGACAATGCCGCTAGTTTCCCAGAATATAGCTACGAACCATTCAATACGTTGACACCTGTCGAGATGTTCGAATTATTTTTCGACAAGGATATAATTAGTTACATTCTCAACCAATGCACGAGTTATGCAGTACAGAAGAACTTTCCCGACCCCAAAATTTCCGCAGGAGAAATGAGGTGTTTTTTTGCCATTTTGATTCTATCAGGGTATAATTGGCTCCCGGGAAAAAAATTTTACTGGGATACGAATGGCGATATGGGTAATGCAATGGTCATGAACGCTATGCGAAGAGATTGGTTCCTTACAATTTGGCGTTTTTTCCACCTTGCAAATAATGAAGCCATTGATGAAAGGGACAAATATTACAAGATCAGACCCTTAGCTGACTATTTACAGAAAAAATATAAAGAATATTACGTCCCTAAAGGCGAATTAAATTACGACGAATCTATGGTGAAATACTTTGGACGCCACTCATGTAAACAGTTCATAAAAGGAAAGCTGATTCGTTTCAAATACAAAGTTTGGTGCCTCAACACTAAAAGTGGGTATCTTGGAAGCTTCAACATGTACCAAGGAACCGATCCCAAAGCAAATAATCATTATTATAAAGTTTTTGGAGCATGTGCGGCTCCATTCGTCACAATGCTAGATGAATTGCCCAATGATAAATCAAGATTACCCTACAAATTTTTTTGCGACAATTTATTTACGAGCCTCCACCTTGTAAAACATATAAACGATCGTGGCTATAGCATTATCGGAACAATACGGGAAAATCGCATTCCCAAAAACTGCCCTATAGAATCGAAAGCTAATATGCAGAAACGCAAAAGGGGTGATGTAGAGTCGATTCTCGAGAGAGAAAATGGTATTATAGTTGTAAGATGGTTGAATTACAGCGTCGTAAGTGTAGCGTCAATATGTTATGGGGTGGAACCACAATCGCTCGTGAAAAGATATTTACAAGCTGAAAAGAAAATCATCCAGATTCAAAGTCCATGCCTGATTGGTAAATATAATAATGCAATGGGGGCACCGACCTAATGGACGAAAATACAAACCGCTTTAGAATAGGAATGAGGGCTAAAAAATGGTACTGGAGCTTGATGACCTGGATGCTAGATGCGACTATACAAAATGCGTGGGTGCTACATAAAAAATCCGGCAACAAGTTGACACAGTTAGAGTTTAGTCGTGAAATTGTGCAAGCCTATCTGACCAAATACGGAGTGCCTGCAAAACAAGGTGGCCGACCGTCTAGTTCACGCTCAAGTCGTTCCTTTCATAGAATATCTGATGATATTAGATACGATGGAGTTGGGCATTTACTGGAACCAGTACCAAATAAAAAGAAAATTAGGTGTGCAGGTGAAGAATGCAGGTCGATCATGAGAACAAGATGCGCCAAATGTGAAGTAGGTTTGTGCACAAAGTGTAATGTTAAATTTCATACACAGCTATAGAAAGTTTTTTGCCGATTATCTCTCAATTTTATAGAATATTTTTTACTTTTATTTCATTCGGTTAATGTAGCCATAGGAACCTAGCGTTGCCATTTGGCAACAGGCAATATTTTTAGGTTTTAATATAATTAATAATTATTTTTGTCTTTTTCTAAGTAAGTTTTGTCCATTCATAAGAGTTATTTGTATTATTTATGTAAAATAAAGATTTTTGAAAACTTCGTCCTTCATGGGTTAAGCTAATAAGCAGAGAAAACAACAAGAACTTCGAACCGATAGTCGCCTTTATTATTTCTTTTTTTTTAGCACGAAGCAAGTTTCGCACAGTATGCGCAAATTTTCTGATTCAATGCTAAAGTGAATTATAGAGATAAATGGTAAAATATTGGTTTAAAACATGATTTGTTTTAATTTACATGTCTGATTTTTCCACTAGCATGTTTGATTTTTTATGTATCTTCCTGTCCTTGATAAAATATTAAGATAATTCTGATAGTAATGTAGAACGACCTTATAATGTAATTATGTGTGTTGTTTTTCATACTTTATAAATGCATATTGGTTCTAAAGGGAGGTCAAACGAAGTTGTCATGTTTTTGAATCTTTCCTAAACCAACCTTTTCTTGTGTCAAGCGTCGAGTTTTTCTTGTCCCTCTAAAAAATGACAAGGTGGCGACCATTAATTTTCCGTTCTGTTTGTACCAGATTTTGTCTATTTTCGTTAGTACGTTTTATTCAATTTTTTTTTATCCAAATATTCCACACTAGATCTAGACACACGTCTCGAAGCTCGCCGTTATGTGCTTCAAAATACCTTATCGACATTGCTTAAGGTGAACATACTTCCACCTGAATTTCTTCATTTCTCTTTTGATCCGCTTTTTCCATTCAGACCATAGCGACCATTATGTTATACTTAATGGCGCCTAACATGATGCCGGCTACACATTTTGTCGCCCATGCGTGAAGCCAGATTTCCATCTCTTTATACACTAATTTCGCACCCAACTTGTCTACGAGTTTGTTTAGAATCTTGCATTCTGTTTTTTTATGTTGCCTTTCAATAATTGTTGCTCAGTTGCCAAATTTTCTGCAGTGATTTATGTCGGAGGATATTTACGGAACTTATAACCATCCTGTTTCTTCTTGTTGTTTTTATATAGAGTGAGTGCGAATATAAACCAAAGGTTGTAAGTTCGGGATTAGATTTGCATATCCATTAACCTGGTTATCCTACAACACGTAACCACAGCGAAGTTTGTTTAAGCTGCCTTGTTGGCCTCCTGCCTTTAACATTGGTCTGTTTCACCTTTTAGTTTAGTTAAGAGCTATTTTTACAAACATCTGCCACTGGTCGTTGTACCTACAGCCAAAAAACCTAACCTTGGTTTGACTCATAATTACTCATAAGTACTCATAGTAGTTAGGACTTACAATAATTCTTAATTTTGATTTTTGTTTTTGTTTGTTTAAAACGCTGAAGTTAAGATGTATTTTAACGTCTTCTTATGCTACCCTTACTCTGAGTTTGGTGGCTGTAGTCTAGGTTAGGCAAAGAGTTTTGGCGCCATGACTGGAAGCACACATTGGTCGAACGTCTTCTTTTTCAAATAATTTTGCATGTTGCTCTTGCAGATGACTGATAAAGCTTAATATGTGGCCCATGTTAAAGTGATTTTTCTTTGAAGGTCAGCAGTTTGGTTATCCTTGGGATGTCATGTTCTAAGTATTTATATTTATGAACTAATTCCATTTCGTTGCAGTTGCCTTTGGGATTTTCGCTTGGTACCAGATTTGTCATGTATTGTGTCTTTTCAAAATTTATGTATAAACGACCTTTATTGGAGGCAAATTTAACTCAGTAAGCATAGTTTTAATCTCTAGTAGGTTGTCTAAAAGAAACACGCCGGGTCAAAATGGATGTAAATTGTCCAAGATAGAGAGGCATGGAAGAAGGAGGAGGAGGCCTATATCCAAGGATGGATGTTTAGGGCTGTATAGATAGATAGAAGTTGTCTGTTATCAGAACAATGTCGTTCTAAAATCATAGGTGAGAGAGCATTCACCCTTATTCAAAAAATACTTGTCAGTGGTCACTGGTCATTGGAAAAATTATTTTGTACAATTTGATTGAATATTTTTATTTTTGGTACGTTCACTACTTCAGTAATCAAGTGATAATTACTATACTTTTTGTTCGGCAATATCTTCATTTCTCTTTTATTTCTCACGCATCATCCAGACAAGTTATGTTGCAACTTTATCAGTAATACAATTTATATTTACACATTTTTGTCCTGAAAAAGTCTAACAATGTTTTAAAAAAATAAGACACAACGCGATAAAACATTTAAAAATATCAAGGCAGATATATTATATCTGCGATCTCAAAAACTGGTTATGAAAAGCAATAAAATAAATTTGGTACAATGAGAAAATTTTATACTTTAAAAAGAAGAATACAATAAATACTTCCCACGTACCTACCCTTCAGCATAAAGAATTTAAATTCAACATACAGAATTTCATTAAACCATTTTTATTAAAGACTCTACGTAGAAATAAGAAGTAGGTATAAAAATTTCAAGTTTGAAAAGCTGTACAAAAGGACACAAGGAAAAAGAAAATTGGTTTCGTGATATACAAACAAATTTATGCTAGTTAGAGATACAATGTCAATGTGGGTAAATTAAAGTCAGTCTGATTGGTAAAATGTAACAATATTATGAATTTTCAATTTATTATAATTATTTTCGGTAAGGACATTGCATATTTTTAAAATCTGTTTGGGGGTACATAGTATTGCAGAACTAGAAAAAACATCAGTGTTTTATACTTCATAATAATTTTATTATTAAATATTATGATTATATGTGAGTAAGTCCCAATTGAATGCCTGAAAAAAAGAATGGATTTTGCCACACATTTCTTTTTATTAAGTTGTGATAAAAACAGTAATTGATAGTTTTATTAGACTGGGCATAAAATACATTAAATGTAAGTTTAAATAAATATAAAAATTATGTGTAGAATAGTTATAAACCAAAGAATCTGAGAAAATTGTTTGAAAAATTTGTTTGCATGTAAAATTTAAGAAATGTCAGTAGTAAAAGAAATTTTTTACATAAAGTTTTTACATAAAACTCTCTTAGAAACACATGAACGGTAATACGGACATTAAATCTTAATGTTTAAAGGCGTTGATTTCTATTTTCTCGAGGTACAGAATAGGCAGCTCTTTAACATGATTGATGTTAGATATTATTTTAGCTGATTCCCTTGTAGACGTCCTGTTTGCGTTTTAAATATACAGAGTTCATCTTTCAATATCCAAGTACGGATATTTAAAAAATTAATAATCATGACTGGGTTTAGAAACTTTTACATATGCTATCTTGGAGTGACTCTGGACAGAACATTGAGTTTTAAAGAACATCTTCAAAGAACGACAGCAAAGTTGAAAACGAGAAATAATATAGTCCAAAAGCTATGTGGCACTACATGGGGGTCTTCAGCCTCCGTACTCAGATCATCCGCTCTCGGACTTGTATACTCGATGGCTGAATATGCTTCCCCGGTATGGCTCAATAGCAAACACACAAAGATTATTGACACTCAATTAAACCAGACAATGCGAATGATCTCAGGTACAACTAGACCCACACCGAACTATTGGCTTCCCATTCTGAGTCACATTCCACCGCCGAAACTGCGAAGAAGTCATTTTCTTCTCAGAGAATATCGAAAAATTGAGGCTAACCATCAACTACCTATACACCAAGATAAGCTTGATATCGAAATAAACAGACTGCGCTCCAGATATCCTCCATTGCTAAGAGCCAACTCCTTACATCAGGAACATTTCAACCTGACCAAAGCTTGGAGAACACAATGGGAGAGCGACTCACCACAGGAAGCACATCAAATGGCCTGTATCGATCAGAAACCGCCAGGCTTTGAACTGACCCGCAATACATGGACAACGCTAAACAAAATAAGAACAAGCAGCGGTAGATGTGCTGACAGCTTATATAGATGGGGAAAAGCCCTTAATCCTGAGTGTGACTGTGGTGCGCAACGACAGACCGTCCGTCACATTGTTGAAGAATGTCCCCGAAGGCGATTCCGTGGAGTTTTCGATGAGTTCCTGAATGCGACCGAAAATGTTTTACATTATATTAATAATACATTAGATGTTCGTTTGTATTACTTCATGTAACGTTTTTATATTGATTTTTTTAATTGTGTGTTCTTATTGTATGCCATACAATAAATAATACATATGCTATATTTTTTATGCCAAATTTTCTTTTAACTTCACTTAGAACTTTGGTTTGGTAGTGTGATTTCTTGTTACAAAGCATAAGTAATGACACGGCATTAAAAATTAGGATCTTCTGGTGTTTGAAAGTATATAGTTTCTAACCTTGATCTGCGTTTCTTTATTATTTTTGTCTCTAAATTTTCATTTAAGACGCACAGAACCTGTATATAACAAAGGTATTAAAACCAAGCTTAAAGCGGGTAACAAAAATGTTCAGATATTTCTCATATTTAACAACTGAGCCTAGCCCTACACCCAGTTGTTTTATATGCTCAATCAAGAAAGTTCTATACATTTTCTTTCCTAACAGATGAAACTGTTTTGATACAACTTTCGTTTTGATTTTGTTTCCTGCTATAATAACTTTATAACATATAGTGGTATAACTTTGCTATATATTTTAGTACACTTTTAGTTTAACTATCTGTTATTTTGCTAATGTGTTTTTCATGTCGGTTTCGTTTGTATAAATGTATTAGTAACAAGCTTGATGGTAATGTTTAATTTTGTTCATGGACATAGTCAGTGTCATCTAAGTGATAAGGACTTACAGGATTAGTTTCGGTAAGGCTAGGCTTTTCTGCAAAGGAATTACTGAAACACGTCTTTTACTGATAGCAAATATATCTATAAAATATTTCAGACACACCCTTACATCTCCATCTTCATTTTTTTAAGTATATGCATAACATAAGTTCCTTCTACTAGAGGTTTCGTCATTTCTCTTGTTTTTATACCGTATTTTATACTAACTACTTTTTATAAAAGCTAACGAAATGTATTCTGTTATAATTTCCTAACTTATAGAAATCCACAAATAGATTGTCAGCCACTAAGTCTTGTCGTCAAGTTTATTGATATTTAAACTTGTGTATGGTTATGGTTATGGTAGATCGGGACATCACCCTACTTATGGGCCCTCTAGACACCTAAACCTCCCAAGGCGGGTCTATTGTATCACCTCTATTATACGAAATGTCCCATAACGACCTATTCTTTGGAGGTTCTGAGGACCAGGTTGTTTCTGGCTCCCATATCTGAGTTATCATCAAGGGCTCCAAGTCTGAACCCTTCCTGTCATACTGAAAGCCTAATTTTGAAGTAGCCTTGTGACCTCAGGAAAAGCCACAAAACTCTTTTATAATAACTTCCCCATTTGGCTCGGTTGCATAAAGATCGAACTATGGATCTGCCACATCTCGTATGCCAGTGCCAAACACTTCCAGAGGACATGCAAGGTTTTCTTCTCCTTATTAAAAAGATGGCACCGTGGACTATCCGCCAATACAAGCAGTTGAAAGTGCCGCCTAAGTTACAGTGGGCGGTAAGTATACTGACCACCAGACAGTACCTTCTACGGTCAAGAAGGATAAGTTGGGCAGTAAGACTTTTGGAATTTAGACGCTTAAGGTACAACTATAATCTACGAATAAGCCACAATAGACCGCTAAGGCCGAGGGAAGGGTGGACAAAGCCTATCCATATTAAACTTAACACCTAAAGGTTATAAGTTTTTACACAAAAATAAAAAAAAATAAATCATTTGAACTTCAGTGGACTACAATAATGTAACTGAAAAATGTTTGCCCTGACTCTTATAGCGTGCTTCTGTTTAAAACTTTCAGAGGTAATGTGACAAGAAATTGTTACTTCATCAAAATTCTACAAATTTTGATGATTGAAACTAAAAATTCATTGCGTTTTTAATTTGTAAACTTTTTGTTTAAGTTTTAAACTTTTAATCCCCTGTATATTAACGATGACAAAACCTATTACAGCTGTTTATCAAAACTTCAAGCTAAAAATTAAATAAATAATCCCCCACAAATTACATCCCCCTTTATTTCAGATTATTTTGAAAACACCCGATATATCTTAGAACTTGATGCATATTTTTTGCTAGAGAACTTTGCAGGTATAATAATAACATATTATTTTATAATTACTATGTAGTAGCTGCTCTAAATATATTACAATCGTTATGTTATATTCAAATTTATTATATACTTATAATAAACGTTATAGATAAACTCTCAAGAGTTATTTTAACTATTTTTATTTCCAATACATTTCAATAATGGAAGCATACAGAATTGTAGTGAATCATTCCACATATTGCTTTACCTTGTATTATAAAAACAGAATATAGGATATGATAAAGTAAACCAATGTCGGGAGCTATAAAATCCTAAGAAAATAAAAATGCTGAAATGGCGTGCATTAAGATATTGTTTTGAAATAGGAAACGAAACATTTTCTGATGATACGTAATTCAAAGTTATGAATAAGCAAAGTGCTGCTTTAAATATGCTATAGTGCAATAGATTTCTTCTTTTAATAAAATATTTATTTTGAGAGTGAACGTATAAAAGGTTTCATTTAGAATTCAAGGAAATTTTAATATAGCAGATTCTAGAAATTTTAAACTAACTTCTTACGTGTTTCGACCATTTTTAATACTGCCCATGGGCGTCCACAGTTAGGGGCAGGGGGCACCTCTCCCCCTTCTAGAGAGGACGAGGCGAGGATAAAATTGGTAAATAAGCAATATTAAAAAATACAGCGTTGTAACTTTATCTTAATTTTGAATGCATCAACTCTGCTTCTACATTCTAGCTGGGACGAAAAACCAAATAAACTTAACAAAACTTTAATGAAAATTTAAAATCTGCTAGTATTTTATTTACCTAATATTTTTTAGATCTAAAAGCAACATCAATCACCTCTGAATTCGTAGAACCAAATATTTTGATGGCCGTATGAGTTCTGGGAATACATTTTACTCAAACCGGAAGTATTTCCAAGAACAACTAATAATTCCAAATGCAATTCAACGAATTTTAGATTCTTTGAAATTTGAGCACAAAATTTGCTCTAGGATTTATTATTCGTTTCAGTTTTGTAGTCATTATTTAGCTTTAGTAGTTAAGAGACGTAGAAGTAACAAGCTACAAGAGTGATCTCCCGAATTTTGATATTTGTACGAAGTGTTTTGTGTCTTTGGTATATTTATTTTATAATGGATATTCGGAAATTTTTTCCACTTGGTAATCTATAACTAGTAAATTTAGATATATACTAGATTGGTTACGCTATTGGTTAAGTCTTGACTACCATTCTAAAAGGAATTTTTATAATGAATATGTTCGTATGATACCTAAATATAAAAAAAGATATGTGTTTAGTTTTTGATATTGTTATATTAAGGTTGTTTAAAAGAAATTAAATTTTTAATCGAATAGGCTAATAGGCATTTTTTGAAGTAAAAGTAGTAAAGTTTTTTTTAAAAAGTTTTGAAGTAAAAGTAAAAGTATTATTTCTTTTAAAAGTTATGCCTAAAAAATAGTGCAAAAACTAAAGCAATATATATTTTTTTAATCTTTGCCTACAACTTTTTTGTATTGCATTCGCATTGATTCATGCAAAAAAACTGGCATTTTTTACCTTTAAAAGTTGATACATTTAATAGATTTTTTTAGTTTAGTGAAAAAGACAGCAAATATTTGATTTCACGCAAACAGCGCCTTTGTATCTGTTGATACGTATTTCGACCTAATAGGTCTCATCAGAACAGTTATTCAAAGGTGTTCTCAACGTGAAAGATCAATATTTTCTGTCTTTTAAGAAGCAACAATAACATGGCTTCGAATACGGACGCACTAGCGACATCTAATTTAACAATCGTAAAATAGTTTCGAAACACAATTCAGATTTCTGCTTTTATCTGTGCTTTCTAAAAATTGCAAAGCAAAACAGACGTTGATAAAGGTGTTAAAAGAGACGTGGGGAATCTAAAATTTGCATTCCACGACACATCTTTTCAACTAAGCAGAAATCCTTAGCGAATTGGTTTCTTGTACTCGTACAGAGTAAATCCGAAAAAAGTGAAAAAGACAGCAAATATTTGATTTCACGCAAACAGCGCCTTTGTATCTGTTGATACGTATTTCGACCTAATAGGTCTCATCAGAACAGTTATTCAAAGGTGTTCTCAACGTGAAAGATCAATATTTTCTGTCTTTTAAGAAGCAACAATAACATGGCTTCGAATACGGACGCACTAGCGACATCTAATTTAACAATCGTAAAATAGTTTCGAAACACAATTCAGATTTCTGCTTTTATCTGTGCTTTCTAAAAATTGCAAAGCAAAACAGACGTTGATAAAGGTGTTAAAAGAGACGTGGGGAATCTAAAATTTGCATTCCACGACACATCTTTTCAACTAAGCAGAAATCCTTAGCGAATTGGTTTCTTGTACTCGTACAGAGTAAATCCGAAAAAAGTGAAAAAGACAGCAAATATTTGATTTCACGCAAACAGCGCCTTTGTATCTGTTGATACGTATTTCGACCTAATAGGTCTCATCAGAACAGTTATTCAAAGGTGTTCTCAACGTGAAAGATCAATATTTTCTGTCTTTTAAGAAGCAACAATAACATGGCTTCGAATACGGACGCACTAGCGACATCTAATTTAACAATCGTAAAATAGTTTCGAAACACAATTCAGATTTCTGCTTTTATCTGTGCTTTCTAAAAATTGCAAAGCAAAACAGACGTTGATAAAGGTGTTAAAAGAGACGTGGGGAATCTAAAATTTGCATTCCACGACACATCTTTTCAACTAAGCAGAAATCCTTAGCGAATTGGTTTCTTGTACTCGTACAGAGTAAATCCGAAAAAAGTGAAAAAGACAGCAAATATTTGATTTCACGCAAACAGCGCCTTTGTATCTGTTGATACGTATTTCGACCTAATAGGTCTCATCAGAACAGTTATTCAAAGGTGTTCTCAACGTGAAAGATCAATATTTTCTGTCTTTTAAGAAGCAACAATAACATGGCTTCGAATACGGACGCACTAGCGACATCTAATTTAACAATCGTAAAATAGTTTCGAAACACAATTCAGATTTCTGCTTTTATCTGTGCTTTCTAAAAATTGCAAAGCAAAACAGACGTTGATAAAGGTGTTAAAAGAGACGTGGGGAATCTAAAATTTGCATTCCACGACACATCTTTTCAACTAAGCAGAAATCCTTAGCGAATTGGTTTCTTGTACTCGTACAGAGTAAATCCGAAAAAAGTGAAAAAGACAGCAAATATTTGATTTCACGCAAACAGCGCCTTTGTATCTGTTGATACGTATTTCGACCTAATAGGTCTCATCAGAACAGTTATTCAAAGGTGTTCTCAACGTGAAAGATCAATATTTTCTGTCTTTTAAGAAGCAACAATAACATTGCTTCGAATACGGACGCACTAGCGACATCTAATTTAACAATCGTAAAATAGTTTCGAAACACAATTCAGATTTCTGCTTTTATCTGTGCTTTCTAAAAATTGCAAAGCAAAACAGACGTTGATAAAGGTGTTAAAAGAGACGTGGGGAATCTAAAATTTGCATTCCACGACACATCTTTTCAACTAAGCAGAAATCCTTAGCGAATTGGTTTCTTGTACTCGTACAGAGTAAATCCGGATTTACGGAATTTGTAAATTTTATTGAAAAAAAAAAAGTTAAAACATTTTATCTACTCTTGCTGTTAAAGTGTCACTTTATCTACCCTTGCGGTTAAAGTGATACTTTGTCTACTCAAAACAGTTGTTATAGCAACACTTTAACATTAGCTATGGAAAAAATATTAATTATTTATTATATACCTTTTATGAAGGATTTAAAAAAAAATTTTATGTCCACACATGTTTCAATGATCATGCAAAATATCAATACCATAGAATGGCTAGCAAGGTTGCGGAAGCTTTTTTAATAGCGAAACCAGTTGAAGTTCAAAAGAATAAAAACTAACAGAAAAGCCTTATGTTCAGTTATCTCATGTATTGTCTTTTCAGACACTAATGATTTACCTCTCCGTGGGAAAGATTCAAGTGAGGGTGTTTTCCAAGACTTGTGTAATTTTCGATTTGATGCCGGAAACAAAATTTTGCGGGATAAGTTTGAACAGGGCGCTAATAATGCCTAATAGAAGTTAGTGAGGATTCACAATGAAATAATTTACATCTGCAGATACGTAATTAAAACAGAAATTTTTGAAAAAGTCAAAAAAGCAAACTAGTACGCAATATTAGCTAAAGAAACGGCTAATATTCCAGGTAAAGAACAGTTGTCAATTGGTTTAAGATATTTTGATGAAGAAGTGGAAAAAATTCGTTAAGAATTTACAGGGTTTGTTCAGGTCGATGCTCTGAATGCACCAACGATTGCAGAGGCAATTGATGATTTCCTGACAAATCATAAAGTTGATCCAATCAAATGTGTTGGCCTGGAGTTTGATGGTTGCTCCACTATAACGGGAAAGGAAGGTGGAGTTCAAGCAATTTTAAGGAAAAAATATAGCAAATCATTTTTTTCCACTGTGCGTCACACAGATTAAATTTAGTTATGAAAGATTTGAATTGTTTTAATAAAGTGCGAAATACTATTGCCACTATTAAAGATATATCCAAGTTTGTCTGATAATCAGTATTAAGAAGGAATATGATAGCAAATATCCCTAGCCTCTGTGAAACACGGTGGTCCGAGAAAAACAAGGTAATTAGAGTTTTTCGAAAAAAAAAAATCATTGAAATTGTACAGGTTGTGCAAACCCTATCCGTTAAAGGAAATTTGTCCACTAGAAAAACATCTTATCAGTTACATTCTGCGGCATGTAAATCTAATAAAAAAATTGCTGGAAATTCTCGTAACATTGCCTTGCACTACGTCGTCTACGAGAGGTCGTTCAGCAGTCTTCGAAGAATAAAAACATGGTTGCGGACTTACGAAGTGCAATGGTCGAAAATCGCCTTAATGGTTTAGCTCTAATGAGCATTCATCGGAATCAAATATTACCAAAAAAGGAAGAGTTTATAGAGAGAGTTTTACAAGAATTTACTATTGATCTGCGTAAATCGTTGTTTAAATAATAGTATTTAGAAACAGACAATTTATCCTGCTTCACACCTATAATACAAGTTTAGGGTAGTAGTGATAGTTAACATTTTGCTATATAACTTTTATTGATAGTAAAAAATGAAAATTATTATGTGTGGAAGAGAAGTTAATTGAAGTAACTAAACTATGTTACAAACAACCAAAACACAGCATTTCAAACGACACGTAAAATAATATATATTTATTTTTGAACTGACCTTGTTACCAACAAAAAATGTATTCATTTTCGTTCTTAAAATGATCTTTTTTTAAACAGTTATTTAGCATTTAATTTATACGTAAAATAAACAAATGCTCACTGGAACGGTTCCAGTTTGCATTATTTGCAAATTTATTTTATTTATCTGTCAATTTTGGTTGGACATATTTCACACCTTGCCTATTTTAGAAGAGACTTCAAGCAATCATATTCCCTTCCTTGTGTCTTGTCTTTTCCAGAATCTCAACTTGAAACTCTAGATCATTTTGTTATTGAAATGTTAACAAATGTATATCCACAGTCATACATCAGTTAAGAACGTACGCATCCTGTAGAGCCATAAATAACTGTTTCACAATTTAAAGCATTCAGGAATTGGCTCAAGTTTCCACTATTTTTTTTTCTCTTTCGAATTTCTGCATATCTGCATCATTAAATCTAAGAAGACGCAAATTATTTTGAAACCGGTTTCCATACCTTGATAACTATTAGAATCCCTGTAAATCTTGGTAACTTACTAATATCCGGTTGTTTCCATTTGTATTTATACACAATTCTACCCTTCCTGTTAGTTTACCTCAATATGATATTCACCAAAGTTTTACGAAATAAGAGGAGAAAAAAATATGATATAGACCGTGCATTTTGCAAAGTAAGTAAAGCCTGCGATTTTATTGTCATTTGGCCTTGCAGTGGTTGCTTACTCATCTGTCAAATTTGCTTCTTATGTTTGATAACAAATTCTGCTTCCAGTGTGCCAGGAAACCTTCTGAGTTTTTGGGGAAGGGATCAAATTTTTATTGGAAAAGATTTTATTATATTGCCGACTAATTGTCAAAACCACATAGTATGAAATAAGCTTTAAAAATCCGTTTTAATTAAAGTTAGATACATTCCTATTTAGAAAAATAAAAATATGATGCATACTGGTTTTGGTCCAATTCATATGCGGCTGGGCTCGTATACATCTTTGTTGTAATACGACTGGGCTCGCATACATCTCCGTCATACTATGGATTTTTACTTGCGTTTTTACTCAATTATTTTTTTAAATTCTTCCATAAATATATCTGCGAATAATGGAATTAATAAAAGCCAATGGATAATCCATAGTCTTGTTTATAAAAATTGTTGCTTAATCGAAAGCAGGTATTGTCAGTTCACAATATTAAAGATTCATTATTTACAAATTAGAAATAAAAAAAAACCATTATCACTTAATGTTATATAAGTCTTCAACATGTTGAAGTTTGTAAGTTAACTATTTTAAGGACATACCTATTAAGCATTGTCTCTTCCTCTTAGATGCTTCTTAAGGATATTATGTCCAATATTTAATATTTAATATTGTGTTGTTTGTTTATTGTTTAAGTTCGTGCAAATCACCATTTTTAATTTACATACATACCAGATCAGTTACCAAAATTTATTATATTAAAACACTTTTGAGCTCACACCCTCTTGTTTCTCTTGTCTAGGCCGCTATAACTATATTGCAACTAATAAACCATCAATAATACTAGAGACACTGGCCTAATCGAGCTAGAACGTATATGTTCTAATCGGACAACCTCTTCAACATTTTGTTGTCTAAATAGCGAAATAGTTGATATTAATTGATAAGAATTACAGTGGAGTAAAGTTATTGTGTTGAGCACCTGCCAGTAATATTTCTGTGAGTAAAATTTAATTTTACTTGCATTTACTGGCATAAAAACATTCACAACATTTCATTTAGTAAACGACTTTTTGCTCCTCTTATCAATAATTAGTACGGTACAATAAACATAAACCTATTATTACAACAACCACCTGTCGAATAGGCAGCCAGAATTACGATGAGTAGTAACTGGTTGTTAAACATAATATTCACCAATGGAAAACAAAACTAAAAAGGTTTCCAAGGGTTGCTTTTGACAACGAGGGCACCTGAAAGAATATTATGAGTTCACCGACTGAAAATAATCCCACAACACCAAACATGTCACAGCAATCTACTACAGCAAACATCTCACAGTCTTCCATTTCTTACACAGTAGCAGTTAAAACAGTACCGAAATGTTCCTTCTCAAAGAAGGAGCAAGCCATAGTGATCCATTCAGAAGAAGACTTAAAGTTATATGACTACGTTAAATCCATAGGAGATATTATTGGACTAAGAAATATATGCTTCGCTCCAAGGATGTCAAACAGCAGAATATGTATTTATTTAACCAAAACAGATTTAGTTGAGCTCTTCATTTCCACAAATACCACTATTACCATCGGAAACCATATCCTTTCAATCAGAAGACTAATCACACCAGCAAAACGACTGATCATGTCTAATATTTGTCCTTCAATAACCAATAAAATAATAGAGACCTCCCTTAAAAACATAGGACTTCAGCTAGTCTCTCCAATATCATTCCTACGAGCTAAAATTCCAGGAGATGAATACAACCATATCTTGTCCTTCCGCAGGCAAGTATATTTTGTTTTATCCCATGATAATTCTGAGATTTAAACATCTCTGATTGTTCCATTTGACAATAATGTTCATAGAATATTTTTATCCACAGATAAAATTATTTGTATCTACTGTAAAAACCCTGATCACATAGCTTTAAATTGCCCCACCCATCAATCCAATCAATCGGAAAATTCAAACGAAACATCTTCCCTTCCCCCTAATATTTCCCAAGCTACAAGTCAAAACACACTACCGGTAGTTCAACAAGACGATAATTCGGAAACACCTAATGAAAAGCGCAAAATTAATATAACTTCAGAAGGTGTAAAGAGACCAAAGTCAACTGACTCATCAGAAGTAGAACACCCAACTGAATAAGAGTTTATTGCATCAGAGCCAGCCACAAAAAAGTAAATCAAGCCAAAAAGAAACTTAAAAGGGACTCTTCTATTTAACATCACAGCATAACATCGCCGGAATCTAAGAATACAATCAGAGAACACTACCAAAAAGACTCCTTTACGTTACCGGTCGATAACTTCAATGCTTTCTTAGAGAATTGCTACGGTAAATCCAGCCCACTGAGGATATTTGCAAGATATATATATATATATATATATATATATATATATATATATATATATATATATATATATATATATATATATATTTTCTATATTTTCAATATAGAAGAACTCCTCTCCGATAATTCCAAGATTTACAAATCACTAACTGAAAGATCTCTCAAAAATCGGCTAACTAGAATTAGTAAAAAAATTTAAACAGAACTAGGCTCTAATAATTCTGACGTAGAAAGCATAATCTCAGTATCCTCACAAGACAATTTCGAAGAAGACTATCTGTCTGAAGGGGCAACCACTTCAGAAACATAACATACTCATTTTCAATCTAATCCAGTGGAACTGCGACAGGTTTTACCCTCGTCTAGAACACATTCAACAACTTATCATGGACACGAATGCTGATATCATTTGCCTACAAGAAACAAACTACAAACAAACGGACAAAAAATATCTCAATGATTTTCAAGCACATCACTTTTTAAGAACAAAATATATCAGAGCTAGTGGAGGCACATCTATCTATATATATATATATATATATATATATATATATATATATATATATATATATACCACCTTCTCACAGCCGTACTGAATTTGAGCTAATAAACTTAATTAATCAACTTCCAGCCCCTTTATTTTAGTAGGCGATTTTAATGCCCATAATTCACTTTGGGGATCGAAAAAAACATTTGGTAGAGGAAAGGTCGTTGAAAACGTTTTAAACTCTTCTAACATTTATATATTAAATACTGGATCCAAAACATGCTTCAACATTTCTAGTGGCACTTTCTCCTCGATTTATCTTAGGTTATGTGACCCAAGGTTAACACCACTTCTAACTTGGACTACAATGGATTGCCTTCATGATAGTAATCACTTTCCTATCTTGATTTCTAATTCTAGCAGCAAGCCCAGAGCAAAAATTTCAAAATGGAAATTATCTCAAGCTAACTGGAAAAGCTTCTCTGACTTCATTGAAAACAAGATCAACCAGCTACACCTATCAGAAGATCCTGATATAGCACTAGACTCCCTAGTGAGTTTAATTACCCTGGGTGCTTAAACGCACATTGGAACATGCAGAATATCATCTTCTCGTAAAACTGTACCCTGGTGTTATACTGAATGTAATAACGCTATCAGAGAAAGCAAAACAGCATTGAATAAATATCGTAAAACCAGAACTGAGTCAAACCTGATTAAATTCAAAAAACTAAAAGCTATAGCGCGAAGAGTGATAAAACAAAGCAAGAACGACTATTGGAATAAGTACATATCTATTTATCTTCCATATCTATAGACGCCCCTTCCAGTCAAGTTTGAAAGAAAATAAAACAAATGCATGGGAAAACAACACACTTGTCAATTCCAGCGCTCAGTTATCATAATTCAATAATAGGTGAAGATGATCAAATTGCAAAAATTATGGCAACACATTTTCATAATAAAAGCAAAAATCACAACTATCATTAATCACATATTACAAATACCCTGACTCAACATAAAGTTATTCCTTCTACTACAGACCTCTCAGATGACCTACTCGCTTTAAACTCACCTTTTACTTTTCCGGAGCTTTCCTTTGCTGTGTCTACCTTAAAAAATTCTGCAGCAAGAATTCACAATATACCCTCCATATTTCTCAACCTGTGGAGACAATCCATCATTCTTCCAATAAAAAAAACCGACCATCCTTCAATAGAGCCATCCTCTTATAGACCGATCTCATTAACATGTTGCATGTGCAAATTATTGGAAAACCTAATCAATAATAGACTTAACTGGTTTTCCAAAATACATAATATAATTAGCTCCATTCAATCGGCTAATCAATGGACAATGTAGTATTACTACAAAACCATATAACCGAGGATTTCAAGAAGCAACATGATACAGTTGTGGCAGCCTTCGATATTGAAAGCGCATTAGATACTATTCCAAAGAATGTAATTTTACAGTAACTTATCGATAATAATATTACAGGGAATTATGTACACGTTCATAGATAACTTTTTAAATCACCGTAAATTTAAAGTTTCAATAGACGGTAATGAGTCAAATCTTCTCGAGCAACTCAATGGTATAACTCAAGGCACTGTTTTAAGTCCAACTTTGTTTAACTTAGAATTAAAACTTATCTTAAATCCCTAAATTCAATACAAACGACCTTCTTACCTAGGTGCATTTCGATATAGTTTCAGCGAACCCGAAAAACCCAGTATTTAAGCTCATTAACATCCATCACGCTCCTGCAAATAGAGACAGATGTATTTACCCCCTACCACAATTAGTAAATCCTTTGCTAGCAGCTATAGACCTGAATATAACTACCACCATCAGTACTTCCAATAATCCTCCATGGACCAATAAGCTACCTGATTTCAATACTAGCCCAATTCGACATAAAAAAGAAGACACTCCTAACCACCTCCTTAGACAATTATTTCAAGAAGCAATAAATGCAAAACTGTACAATCAAGTTGTTTTTACCGACGCATCTAAAGATGAAAATAATACTGGCTGTGCTCTACACCGACTACCAACCACTTGTAGTATTCACACTGCAGAATTATATGGTATCCTTTAAGCTCTTGAAATGGCTTCTCCTAATACAAAATCTCTAGCTATATGCACTGATTCTCTTTCATCATCAGTGTCATCAGTGTCATCAAAACCACAGCAGGGGAACATCAATAACCATTCTTTAGACCCCACCTCATGTGGGGATACGTGGAAATTAGTCTGCAGACATCGCAGTAAGAAAAGCAAGTTGCTCTGACCTAAGCCTAGAAAAAATTCAACTTCATCAAAATCTAGCAGCAATCATAAAACAAAACACTTGCAAAACATGGCAAAATCATTGGAATGGACAAAACACAAAACTGCATATAATTAATCCCACTGTATATTCATTTAGGACACCTACATTGACTAGGAGGGACAAACTTATCATTCAAAGACTCCGAATAGGACACACACGCATCACTCACGGATACCTGATGACTTCCGAAAACCCACTTGCTTGCGAACATTGTGATTGTTAGCGCCTTACAGTAGAACACTCGTACAGTACTCGTCGAGTGCAGTTATCTGCACTATATAGATTAGCTCATAATATAAACTGTAACCTGAAACAGATACTCAGTTCGCCAAATGTGTACAGTGCTCTAATTGACTTTTTAAAAGATTGTAGATTATACTATCGTATATAACAAATATTGTAACATTGTTCGTTCAAAAAAAAAAAATGTAACTTACTGTAGTTATCCTATGTATTGTAATAATCTTATATGTATAATGTAATATTCCAGACGTTCTTGTACCCGAGATATTTTAATTTTATTAGTACATTATAAGGTATATTGTTAAGCTATAGTCGTCATATGACACGTTTTAGTTAGCGGTTAACTATGCGTTTAAAAAGAGTAGAATCAACAAATATTTGTGAGACTAAAGCAGAGTGTAGACTCTTAAGACATGTCATTTTAAAACTTGTAAATATCTTGAACCTACCTGCATCGCAGAAACTCTCTCTCGTACGGCTTGTATGAAATCATCGTGTCCAGCGATTAAACTCGTGACAACAGAAAATTGATGCCATTTATACCTAAAAAATAAAACGGAATATTAAGTTTATGATCAAGAATAACTGCTTTATGATAAAGCAGTCAAAAAATTTAGTATATTTGAACATTTGAGATGTTCATTTACCCAGGTGAAAAGCTATAACATACAGTCATATATGCATCATGTGTCGGAGAATTTCTTCCATAGATGTTATCAGTTTCTCAGAAGAGCGATTCTCCAAACAAGCTATGTGTTACATACATCTTCTTTAAGTGCATTTTCTTTCCGAAGGCTTAAAACCATCAATCGCCTCAAGGATTGCAAAATATTTGTGAGTTAAGTAAAAAGAAATTTAATTAAAAGACTAATTTACAATATAGGTAAGTACAGAATCTTGATTATTATGAAATTTAGTGTTTTTGTATATTTTAAATAATTTGAGTTAAAATTTGTAGGTTTCTTTGAAATATCAATATAATGACTGTTTTATCTTTTTGTCTGTGATAACAATTGTTCTTAGAATTGTTTCTCAGTACATTTGATTTTTTTTTTATTTATTTATGCCTTAACCTCATAGGGTCATTGGCGTTGTACAATTTAAAGTTTTACAATTTATTTAGTACATTTATGGAATACAAGTATGATGTCAAATTTTTCATATCAGTTCCATCATTTAATTCACTCTCAAGCAGATGTTTATCTGTGATGGCGGTGTGGCCTCTTGTCGGACGAGATAGGATGGTTTGATGTATACGCTTATTTGGCGTTGATTTCCAAAGTAATATAGAATGTTTTACTTCTCGTAGTTTGGATGTTGACTGATTCCACTTGGTATGCCAGTCATTGATTATTAAGTTTTTTGATTAAAGATTTAATATCTAGATGTGGAATGCTTCTGATTTCTATAGCTTGCGGACTCAAGATTGCTAGTTTTGCCAAGGAATCTAGTTCCTCATTACCGGCAATTCCGATATGGAAAGGAATCCATACAAAGTTGACATTTTGTTCATAGTTTGCAGTTGGTTTAATGCTGATTTAATAATTTAATAAGTAGTAGACTTGGATGGCTAGGATATAAGTTATTAAGGGCAATTACAGAACTTAGGGAATCCGTAATAATGACAGGGTTTTTGATACTATGTTATACCACAAAATTTATTGCATTAAGAATAGCGCTTAACTTGGCTGTGTAAATGGATGTTAATTTAGGGAATTTCATTAATATTTTTGTTTTATTAGACATATGCTACTCCCACTCCATCTATAGTTTTAGAGGCATTGGTATATATAAGATTATGGTTACTGCATGTTTTAAGTTTCTGAAGAATATATTGATATAATGCTTTGGGATGGTTATTTGCATTTTTATATAGGGAGAGTTGGATATTGATGAGAACAGTCCAAGGGGGAACAGTGTTAATATCTGGTATACAATAGGTATCTGGAAATTCAAGTTCATTGAGGTATCAATTTACCCTTTCATAAAAAGGAAGGTCCAGCCTAGCATTTGTTTTAAAGATATTCTAGTGTTGAACTATTTTTCCGGAATCCGTTTTGTTTCGGGGCAAATAATTTATTATATTTTAAAAACCACATTAATCTGCTGGATATGATTTTCTCGAGAACTTTACACATTACACAAGTTAAAGAAATAGGTCTATATAAACGTGACAGAGATTTTGGTTGATTTTGTTTAATAAATAGTAATGACGATAGATGAACTTCAGATTTTTGAAAACTTCCTATGTCTCCATATATTATTATAGATATTCAGCAAGTGATTGTTTGCAGATGAAGAAAGTTTTTAAAGAAATATTGCAGCGATGTTATCAGGACCAAGAGAAAAATTTTTAGAATTATTGAGTGAGTATTCTAATTCATCCATTATAGTTTATTCGTCTTCCAGGTTTGGACCGTGTCATTTGTGAGTGACCCAAAGGTGGGTTCATCTCAACCCCAGTGGGTTTGAGATGAACCCACTTTTGGGTCACTCACAAATGACACGGTCCTAACCCGGAAGACGAATAAACTATAATTCTAACTCTGGCCGTGGAAGCCTACGATTTCATTTAATTCATCCATGTTTATAAAATAATTTAAAGGAGAAAGGTCATCAGGCGGTATATTAATACCTTTGGATTCCTCTTTTTCATTTTTGTTTAAAAAATCTGGAGGAAAAACATCATCGTATGAGAATCTTTTAAAACTATTAGCTAGAATATTGGCTAGAAGCCAATATTCTAGCTATTAGCTAGAATATTGGCTATGCCTAGAGGGAAATTGTATATTTTTTTATTTTCTTCTAAGAAGTTAATATGGTTTGGGGTATTTCTTGCGGATATCTTTCGTACCATTTGCCATACTTTATTAACTGGTGTAGATGAATTTAATTCTAAAACAAACTTTTTCCATGATTCACGTTTACTTCTTTTAGTGATGAATCTAGCTCGTGCTTTTAGTCGTTTGAATTCTAATTTTTTTTCAAGTGTATATTCCTGAATCGACTTAATGCTGTTTTTAAAAGTTTATTAGCTGATTGACATTCAGATTTCCACCAAGGGCTGACGAAAAGATTGTTTGGAATTAATTTTACTAACGGCTTTTGCGGCGGCATTTAATAATACATTGGAAAACTCTTGAATATGACTATCAATATTATTATTTGATTGTAAAATTTCATGTATTGCATTCATTTCATTTGAAACTAATAATACTCTTGCAATTTGCATTTTTGAGATTCCATTTTTCAACATTACTAAAGTGTTACTAAAGTATACTGTCAGGATTTGTTTTGACAATCGTAAAGTGGTCATATCATTTAAATCAGAAAGTACATCCCAAGATAAGGTAGCTGGTAATGCTGGATCATATATTGAAAGGTCTATGGCAGAGAACTTACTAGTAGAAATGTCAAAACGAGTATTTTTTGCATCATTTTCTTCGTCAAAAGTAATTTGTTTTGATCATAATATGTAATTATGTGCATTTAAATTTCCTAGTATTAGACGAGGTGAAGGTATTTGTTTGATCAAATCTGAGATTTTATTATTGCTTGGGTTTTGTGTAGGTGAAATTTCTATATTAGATATGTTCATTTTTAAAGGCCCTTTGATAGTAATTCCGACCTCTTCAAGTTGTCTATTGATTTGAAGAATTGCTAAATTTATTTGTAAATTGCTACGCCACCACTAGCATGGTCTACATTTCCTATATTTTTATATGTGCATGTGAAGTGTTTTAAATTATGAATTTAAGTTTTTTTAAAATAAGTTTCCTGTAAACAAAGTATGGATAAAGTAAGTTTTTTATTCATTTGTTGTAATATCTTACACCGAGTTTAATACCCTCGTAGTTTCCACTGCATAACTGAAAAAGCCATTACAATATGTCTTTTACAATTTCTTTATCGGATTCTTTGTTAGTTTCTAATTGTATGGATTTAAGTATTTTGTCTAGTGCATCTTTTTTTTGATTTGCTATGTGATAAATTTTTATGTAGTTGACTTAAAAGTTTCAATAAGTTTTGTAGATCATTTAAGTTTATGAATTATAAGTCCGAATTTTTTATATCGTCAGTTACTTTGATGGTTCCTATGTCTGTAAATAAAGACTTTGTGTCTTTTATGTAGCGTCTTGAAAGGTGTTATTTACTGGAATATAATTTTGTGGAGAGGTTATAATTTCAGAACGATTTCGTTTGTTTGAGGAAGGATCGTGGGAAATTTGTTGAAAATCAGTGCTTTCTGTAAGATAAGTAGATGGTGAAATATGGATATCCGGTTTAGTCGATAGTGTAGGAGCCGTGAAAGACATGTTTTCCATTAGTAGGATGTATTCATTTTCTATTGGATCAGTTAAAGTAGTTGGAGCAGCATTTTGTGTTTGAGGTGTTTGAGTTTTTGTAGTAGTTGGGTAATTTTCAGCTGCATGTCCGCTTGCCTGCAATTAGTACATATATCGTTCTCCATTACAAGAAATATACGATATGATGACATTTCGTAATTCACAATTATTGAGTCGGGTAAAGCAACTTCTAAGGAAACTCAAATATCTCAAACACAAAATCCTGCTCCAACTATTTCAACTAATCCAATAGACAATCAATACATTAGCCTAGCGCAAAACATTAAGATTTGGTGTACAAATTAATGAAAAAATTATTGGGGTTACCAAAGTTAATCTCAATAAGAAAGTGCATTTTTAATAATTGAATGTGGGATTGAAGGATAAATATTTGATATCAATAATCTTTCACTTGCTGACATTAATTTACGAACCTGACTTTTTTAGTGGTTTACAGTTATTATCCCTTTGTTAATTTGTAAAAATTGTTAACTAAAGTTTCGCTTGTTAGATAAATGCAAATTCGACCATTTGACATTGATATATAACCAAAAATTGATTTTTGTTTACGCGTATTTAACTTAAATGTAAATTATTTACATTAAATAAAAATTTTAACTCACAGATTTTATACTTGTGGTGAGAAAAAAGCACTTAGATTCACTTTGTAAGTAAAACTCCATTTGAATTTGATCGTACTATTTCATTTGATTTTAAAGTAAAACGTATTACCATAAACTATTTCTTTGTTTTTAATGTACAAAACTAAAACGAATATACGAATCGTAAAACGTAGAAGGTTGTCTTAAATTAAAAGACATAAAATACGCATACCCTAAACTATCCCTACCAAATTCTTAGTGGAGATCTTTTCATTTACGAGTTTAGTAACAGTTTAAAACTATTTAAATATATATAGGAAACTTCGGTTAAAAGACCAAACCGTTCCGTATTATAAACTTGGAGTTAAACATTAAGACATCGTAACTTTTAATTAAAACTTGGTTTTATTTAAATCTGAAGCAATTTTCTTATATACGGGAAAATATTCGCTTCTAGTAATTCTACTTATGTATGGCAAAATTATATGAGATATTAAACCGGATTTTAGGTTAAACTGGGTGATAACAATATGTTATTCTTCAAAACTCAGCTGCTTATTTTTCACTTAAAGCCATGAAGGCCGACTTAGCCCCACTTTTATCAAATGCATTGACACAAGGATACAGTAAAACGCTGACAATCATGTTACAAAGATTGCGACATGGCATTTTGAGCTTAAATTACCTTCTTCCTTAAATCATCTCCTTAACTATGCTTTGGATTCAAAATTGGAATTTAAAGCGCCGGTTCTTCAAAATTTTGTGGGAATTTATTTAAATTACAACGATTTAGAACTCGAAAATTACTCAGTTAATATTTTCCCCAGATGGCTGCTCAAATACACTTTTTTGTTCTAATTACCGTATTGAAAGATTTCAGTAAGAGCCTAAGAAGGTCCCCATTGAATTCTGACAGGCAACGGTGGGGGAAATCATTTTTCGACATATACGTCTCAGAACAAGGCACCCTAGCATCTTTCGACCGAGTATAATACTAGACCCGAAAACCCCAGGGTAGTGCCGTATTAACCGTGTTCTGGCTAAAACATTAACCACCGTTCCAGAGAGGTGGTCTTGCCACTTAATAAATAACTAAAAAAACTAATAAAAATAACCATACCTATTACCGTAAATTAGTAAATGGTTCAGACGTTAGACTATAAACTAATAAATAATATTAACCCTAAATTTCAGATTTCTGGTTCAATTTCCTTCTCTGTCCTCTTGCTTCTTTTTCTTCATCCACCCAGAAGTCAGACAGTGCACTTCTCTCCATTCTGTCTCTCCTCTTAACATTATATTTACAATGTTTCTTTCATTCATCCCGAAACCCATTCGCCTCTCGAAATCTCCCCTCCATCTGCCTATCTCTGGCAGTTTAAAATGTGGGCGGGAGCGTCCGGTACCCCACAAACAATACAGTCTACCAAGACAGGTTTTACTTTTCTATTTGTGAAGGTGCCAAAACTACCATGTCCGGTCAAAAACTGCGTCAGGAGGTAGTCTAGTTTCCTGAACCTACATTTCCACCACGGTCTGAGATCGGAAATAAGCTCCTTCGTCCACGTTGCCACTCTACTATCGTTCTTTTTCCCTCATTCTCATCTATATTTACATCCATCCTCATCGCATATATCCTCGCTTGCTCTTTGCACAACAAAACGAATGGTATTACCGCTCCAATGTCATATATAGAGGCTTATTTGAAACTATTTTATATGCGCTAGATACCCTGAGGAGCATTCGCTTTTAAAAATAATTTCTTTTTATATATTTAAATAATCAATCTATGAAGGAAAAATTCATGCTACACTGTGTATACCAGAACATGAGCAAAGTACTCCAATTATTATATTTTTAGGATTTTCACTACTTCGGGTTGGTTTTTTAGACGTTGTAGTATCTCTTCATTTGGCATTCTGTCAACCCAGCTTATGAGTAATTGCCTTTGCTATACAAACATTTCAATAGCTTGAACTTTAATAAATAGAGATTTAGTGAGTATTTAAATTTTAACTTCATACAAGTATATTAAAAAGATGTTATATTTGACTTATTTTTTGGTTATTATTAATACTTCATCCAGATAATATTTTTTAGTCACAAAAATAGAGTTCTTACTTTTTCAAGGCGGATTTTCATCTCTTTGTTTATATCCCAATTTCCATTTCTGAATACTGATCTTAATTACATTGATCGTAATACAGACATCGACTCTGGCCTGTTTGAAAATGATGATCAGAGTACAGAAAAGCAAATGTGACAATATGCATCACTGTCGAGCTCCCCGGAAAATTTTAAATTATTTAAAAGTATTTAGTCCAATTCTGACATTTGCTTGCTAATGGTTGTACCGATTTTGTATAATTCTATAGTGTCTGGCGGCTAGTCTTACTGGTTTACAAATTTTCATAAATTTTCATGTTCCTGGATAGATAAATGCTTTCTCAAAGTCTATAAAGTCACAGGATGTTTATGTGAATCGTGTACACAGGTTGCTTCATGTCTCGACTCCTCTACACCCTGAAATTGTCTCTTGTGTTTTAAGAATATTACAGAAACTATAATGCGTATTAAGTATTTTTCTTTTAATTCTAGTATAAATTTTGTAGTAAATTAACGAGTTAGAAAGATTTTTAAAACTTGACTTATAAGACTGATTGTTTTATAGTCAGGGCACTTTTCTTTTTTCATAAGCATAGCAAATAGGAAGTTAATTAAATATGTTAATATATTCTCTGTTTTGTATACTTTATTATAAAAGACCAATAAGTATTTTTCTATGTTTTCAAGTATTTAAGTTTTTCAGTTATCTTTTTTCTTTGCTTGTAGCTTTTCTATTTCTGGCTTTTTTTATTGCATTTTCTAATTCTTTCATTGTTATTTGGTATTTTTTACTTGTCGTTCATCGCTTAATAGTGTTTTAATGTACTCTTCGCATATTTTTAGTTTATCGATATCGTATATGATACAGTTAACCTTGTATATTAACGGTCTTTATCGACAATGTTATATGATCTTGTATTTCTTATAGACTAGGCGGGATCTGTAGAAATTCAGGCCATAATGGGCATTTTCCATAGGAAGCTATTTTTTTTGCTGGAATCGCTTCAGGATGTGCCCAGTATCGATAATCACGATATGCGCCAGGCGCAAACCCCTGAAAATTTCTCATTTTTTTGCTCCTATTTTCGTTTATATTTCGGAAAATATTGATCCTAGAGAAAAAATTACAACTAGTTAAAAGTTTCGTTGTTCAATTTTACACAATATTTCGTTAGCTAAAAATTGAAAGTTTAATGTTTATTGTTAAAACAATAGCAATAATTGGAAAAAAAGTACAAAGAAATGAAGTTAATTCTTTAAATGTTTTCGACTTTCTAAACTTGACTTACAAGCTCCATATTCCGCTTAAAAAAACTTTTTAATATGTTTAAAATGTGTGCTAAATTTTGATAAGATCGGTCGGACAGGTTTTGCATTATAATTTTGCAATTCAGCCTACTAGAATAAAATCGCAAATTTTCAAATTTATAGTAGGCCCCAAATAAGGCCCTGAGATACTTTCAAATTTTTACATATAAAGAAAGGCTTATACTTTCAAACGCTTTTTCTAAAATTCACATCGGTTCACTAGAAAATCGCCTAGAAGATTTTAAACATTTTTTAGGCTTATAAACAAATTGAATAACTTTACGAGCTTTAAACATATCAATTTCAAAATTTATTCACTCAAAGAGCATTAAAAAAAGCTTCTTTAAAAAAAATGATACATTTAGCTTACTCGTTGCCGAGATATCAAAGGTCAAAGTTGGCATACATTTGACGTGTAACCATAAGCGATAGAGGGCTCGTTTTTAAACAAATACCCTCGTCTTGTCAAGTACTTTTTACATGAAAAGTTTTACATAATGCGCTTCATGGCAACATCCATAAAAAAGACAAATAAAAAACCGTTTTTGCGTAAAATCGGAATGCATGAGAGGTGGTGGTGGGGGACATTCACTAGAAATGTGAATCGGCGAGTTCAAAATCATTGCGCGCGATAAAAATTGCATTATCTCGGCTGGTTAACACATTTTGTTTTTTTTTTTTGAATCGATGTCTTGGACAACAACGGTTTCAGATATTATATTTTCAAATACCATTTTTAATTGCAAATTGGAAAATTTGCAATAAACAATTGTATGTTAAACCAGTAATTGCATTTTTTCCTTTATGCATTTTTTTGAGCTTGCAATTTATACATTGAAGTAAATTGTTACTTTTGGTAAACAAATATGTAGTTATAAATTGTTAATAAATAATTTGAATTGTTAAAACAAATTAAAAATAATTTATTTCTGCAATTTTATCATAATAATGACATTATTTGATTTGAGAATATATTTTGATTTAAAAATGACATATATATTGTACGTGTTATTATAATGCTGTGTAATGCTCGAAACTTGTTTTTTTTCTAGCTTTCAATCTATACATTGAAGAAAATTGTTACTTTTAGTAAACAAATATGTATTTATAATTGTTAATAAATAATTTAAATTGTTAAAACAAAGAAGAACGAAAAAAAAATTTTTTTTATTTTCATAAATAAACTTTATTTTGACTTAAATATTTTTTTTATCTTTTTCTTTTTTTTTTAGAAGGACAAGAATCTTCAGGTCTTATTTCTTACTCAAAACTTTCACTTCCATTTCAATATCTTCATCCTCGATCTGTAAATTTAATGTTTCTCCTCCTTTATCTGTAGCTTTATCTTCTGCCTTCAGAGAACCTAAGGAATCCATCGACTCCATATCCATATCTCGTTCAACTTCTTCCAATATTTTACTGTGTTCAATATTTTTACATGTCTGACCAGTGCAGTAAACGCAATAGTCAGAACAATTTAGACCATGTTTGATACAACTGCATGTTTTTGTACAAAGGTTTTTATATTTGCAACTAACATTTCTGAATAATTAGTCAGGTAGTAATACCTGCTCAGTTTGTATTAGCTCAAGACCATTTTAAGTTAGTTCCCAACCTCAATCAGTAGCATTCAAGTTATTTTCAAGCCACTGCTTTACTTGGAAATATACACGAAGCGAGTGTTACCCAGCTGCAGATTTTGTTGGTGGCAAAATGGACATGTATGCCAACTTTGACCTTCAATATCTCAGCAACCAGTAAGCCGAATGTACCTTTTTTTTAAGGAAGCGTTTTTTAATGTTCTTTAGGTGTGTAAATTTTGAAATTAATATGTGTAAAGCTCGTAAAGTTATTCAATTTGTTTATAAGCCTAAATAATTGTCTAGGCTCTTCTAGTGAACCGATTTGAATGTTACACAAAAACGTTTGAAATTTTGAGCCTTCCTTTATAAGTAAACAATTTGCAACTATCTGAGAGCCTTATTTAGGGCCTACTATAAATTTGAAAATTTGCGATTTTTTTCCAGTAGGCTGGATTGCAAAATTAATATGCACAACCTATCCGACCGATCTTAACAAAATTAAGTCACGTTTTAAACATATTAAAAAGTTTTTCTAGGCGGAACATGGAGCTTGTAAGTCAAGTTTAGAGAGTCGAAAACATTTAAAGGATTAATTTTATTTTTTGTAGTTTTTTTTTCAATTATTTCTATTCTTTCAACAATAAACATTAAATTTTCAATTTCTAACTAACGAAATATTGTTTTAAGTTGTTATCATATTTTATTAAATAAAAAATTTAGCACAGGGTTTGTGACTGGCGCATATCGTGATTATCGATACTGGACACATCCTGAAGGGATTTCAGCAAAAAAATAGCTTTCTATGGAAAATGTCCAATCCAAAACAGATCTCGCCTAGACTATTAGTCCAGTAGCCTCTGATATGTTTTTGTGTAAATTAAATACATTTATCTAAAAACCACACTTTTTTTGCTGTTATGGAGGTTTTTTTAAAAACCATGTGTTTCTTGTCTTTCTGTACGTTGCTGTAATTTTGAGAATCTCTTTTAAATTTTCTTCTTTCTTCTATCAGGTTTATTATATTCTCATTCATCCACTGTGTTTTTAATTTTAATTTTGGAAGTCGCAAGTAGTTCTGTTTATTACAGTTTTAAATGATGCCAGAAGTCTTCAATATTGTAAAAGTCTTCGTCTTCTTTAAAATTATTTACGACAGGTTGATGAAAATAACTTAGAAAGTTGACATCAAACCTGCGATTGGGTTGGTGCTTTATAAGTTTTTTGATCCTTAGTTTTAATTTACTGAATAAGAGGATACAGTCTATTGAGAGTTCTATGGTCTGCTTTCATACAGTTGCTTCCATACAGTCCTCGCAGACACACCGTCTCAGGACTAGCAACTTCAACGTGGAGTCATATGTCGCCATGTTACCTAATCCAACGGTAACTTTAACATCTTAACATATTATATGAAATACTGTAAACCAAATATAACGAATTATTTGTTAACGGGTTTTTACCCATATATTTAGTTTTTACATTCATGTACTCCTAGACACTGATGATTGAATATGGATTCCGAAAAGGTTTTGTCTAATTAGCTCGTTTGGGTTTTTAAATATATACCTTTTACTAAGGTTTTTAATAAAAAAATTTTAATATATGGTATACATTCAATTACAGGAACGTAGACTCCTTGTGGACGGAAGTTTAGTTTATAAAATATGCAATGTCTCGAAATAGATTTCTTGAAACAATGTGGAATTTACATCTTGCAGATAACGATCAGCTGAACTAATAATATTATATACATATTATTAGAATTTACTACATTTACTACATTTAAGTTCGCATTTAAGTTAACATAGACCATCAATGATCTCCTTATATAAATAAACACTAGTAGTCCATTTTTTCTGTACATTCGTTAACACAGTTTATCAACAGACTTCCTGCTCTCAACGATGTTTTATGGAATTACAGAAGGTAATTCTGACATCCGATGAATCGGACTTAATCAGGTTGAGTATTAGGACAGTAAATGTGTGTTACCGCTATTCAGAATATTTTTTTGACTTTGTTGTAAGACCTAGTCTTCTCGTTAAACTTTCTTGGTTTGTAAGCGCCTCTTTGTTGGTCTTTTTTTTTAGTTTTTTAATTTTTGGCTAAAAGTCTATCAGTTTTAGAAAACCTTATGGTTAAGTATTTGAAGGGGATGTAGCATCCGCGATTTAAGTCCTCAACTCGACTTATAAGCTCAAAGGAGTAACTTACTTGCGAGTATCTTTTGACCGATCTCTTTTCGATCTTATTATCTTGTTGTTTATGTTAGTTTTCAAGAGTAATGACGAAATTCTGTGAGAAATGGCAGTGCGCCCTTATCAAGCTAAAGTTATAATTTCTTAAAGTTCGCCAGCTCTCTGGCCTTAATTTAAGGCAACACTTGCTCTTAGTAGTATGCATCACGTAGGCACGATGATGTTGAACTTTGGGATTATGAAGCGCAGTAGTTGCAGAAGTATCTGCACGTGCAATAAGTCAGTTGTAATTCAGCTGTCTATGATTTTCTCATTATTGTGTGTGCTTGTGAATGTGTTTGTGGTTTTTGGTGTTTGTATATATTTATCTGTCAAGTTAACTTAACAAATCTATGGTGATGATATAGCTATAGCTGTTATGCCATATTTTCAGTTGATCCACGGGTATTTCTTTGGTTATACCTTATTCACTAATAGTCTAAGAGAATACATGGGGCATATTCTATCATGTATTATAGATTTATAACATGATATTATTATATTTAAATAATTTAAAATCATTAGTTATAAATTAAACACGTTTTGAAAAGTTTTAATTTTTGTTGTGCTTTCAAAACTTTTTTCTGCTTCCATGATTATTTATTTAAATTGTAACCTTTACTATTTTTTATATTATAAGAAAATTAAACCTTACCTCTCGAGTATACTTAGCATA